>JAKCWG010000022.1:0-69193 GCA_021464415.1 Lonicera japonica | reverse complement strand
GGTTAAATGAATGTAAAATTTTAGAAACCATTGTGAGAAGAAGAAAGAAGAAGAGAAGATGAAGGAAGAAGAAGAGAAGAGCGGAGGCGAGGAGGAGGAGGATTAATGATTAATGGTTAAATATAATTAAATCATTAATCTATGTATATTAAAATGGGAGTGGTAAAGGAAGTGTGAGAGTGTTTAATGAGTAAAAGAGAGTTGGTGGGAGTGATAGTGAGAGTGGGAGTGAAAGCAAGTAGTTTGTGGGGTGAAAATAGCACCACCCTAAAATATTGATAATATATTTAGATTTGTGGCCTACATCAACGTAAATTTTTATATTAAAATATTTAATTGTGACAATAAATTACAAAGGTGATACCACTACTAAAATAATTGTGTTTATTGTCAATTTTAAAAGTATACAATATAATTTCTCAAAATAATATTACTCTCTAATAAATATATATTACTTTGACAATTTGGGTAGGCAATACAAATACATAATTAACAATCTTGTTTTCCAATTAATATCATTCTTATTCTCGTAACAAAGAGGCTGTAATTGTTGGCCACTTTTTATTATGATATATTTAAAAATAATATTTATAAAACTTAAAAATATACTAATGTTTTCAAAGTTTTATATCTGCATTGTTGTTTTAGGATTCATTACCGCTTTTATTTATTTAAAATAAGCTAGCAGATTTGACAGATCTACTAACTTTAATTTAATTATTTTTACAAAGGAAATGAAAATAATTTAAGAAGGGTGCAAGTGGGGGAAAAAATGGGAGGCATAAATCTTATTATCTTCATGGGAGCGTGATGATGCTCTCTATATTTAATATTTTAATTTACACACACATTCCCCAACAAGAGAAGTGGAAGGTGGAGTATTTTAATTGGAAACAAAGGTTTTATTTGATTCGCCCAATTTAATAAGGGAAGCTGAGCCAAAGCGGGTCCACGTCAAATTGTCAAAAGTGCACCTTTGTGGAACGCAAAGGCCCCTTCCTTCTTGACTTGTATTTGTGCTGTATGTGGTGGGGCAGTTTAAAGGTGACCCACGTTGAAACGTAATGATACCTACTTTTAGCATTATTTATTCTAGTTCTAGTAAATTACATGTAATATTCTTGTTCAAATTTGTCTCCGGTCTCACTTTAGTAACAAATTTTCAAAATGTAAACATAAACTTAAAAAAAAAATATTGTGTCTAATTTTAATTCCGAATTGAATAGGTTGTTAATAACTCTAGGGAAGAAGATCATGTGCCATAGTTAAAGGGGTATAACACTTGAAAATATGAGATAAATTGTATTTTTCGTGATTAATTTAATATAAAAAAAAACCTTATCTATATGATTATATACATGATAAGAATAGGAAACAATAAAATAAGAAAATAATACGACTCATAATTAGCTGTTGAATAATATATTTTAACACTTTCCTTTAAGTTGGTATATATATATATCGAATATGCCCAACTTATTAATCAACTTTAAAAATATCATGTTGAAAACTGTCTTGTTGAGTGCATCAGCCAACTAATCTTTCAAGCTGTGAGAATTCGCAAATGCAACCCCAGGGTCTCGATCCCGTTCTTGGGCGTCTGAAACGTCGGAGAGGATTCCGTCGTTCCATTTGCTTCAATTGATTGATAATTCCTATCAAGTGTCCCTATGTTCTATTTCTAGATGCAAGAGGGTTCATTCAGAGTCGTCAGTGCGTTTTACGAGAAAACGGACAAAATAGTTGTGTAAGAGAAAATGCTACAAATAAACCTTTCTTTACACGTTTGTCTATAAAACCAGGATTCTATAGGGTTCATGAACTATATTACGGTTTAGGAAGGTGTTAAGCACCCATTCTACCCTTTCAGTCTCAAGTGGTCTTATAAGTTTATTTCATGTTGAAAAACTTGGATGTTTTTACTGACAGTCTACTACTTTCCAAGTGTGAACCCTAATTTCTGGGGAAAAAGGGAAAATGATGAAAAACCTTTGTGTTCCGAGATCCAATATTTTTATTTTTGGAAGATGTAAATACAAGTGACAAAAGTTGTTTTATTTTGAGAGAGTTTCCCGTATTATTTTCTCAAATAATAACGGTTTTCTCGTGTTTTGAATACTTTTGTAAAAGTTCGGATCTTATATCGGAACTAATTTAATATGGAATTAAAACTCTTTGAGGAGAGTTTTATCAGACACGTCGCAATCTAAAAAGACAGGATATGTTGATTTTAATTCCTAGATAAGTTTTATCAGTCCGGGTTTTGAAAATAGAATTTTATCCGAATGATAATGTACTTATTCTTCTGATTTTGCAAATGGTTTTATCAGGGTCTTTTGTTTTGAAAACAGTAGACTAATTTGTAACTTAGCAATAAGTTTATTCAAATAAAACGTGGACAGAACAACAGAAGTAAAACAAGTACACATATATATAATTTAAATACTATAAGAGATTTTCTTTACCTTCCCGACGAGAATAATAATAAGAAAGAAAATATAATGCGGCAGAGAGATCTCCAGCAATAATGATCTTTTTCTTCTTCAGATATTTTCAAAAATTCGATTCCAGAAACGAGACACGTCGAGTATCGGGAATAGATTCGATAATTCCTCAGAAATAAGATTATAACAAAAAATATTTGACGAAAGACTAGAAAATCAGATATAAGCCAATAATTCTTCAATTCCAAGTCGTTGTCCTGGAACCCTTGGGGTGTTGGCCTATTTATAGTGCTCAGGGAAAAATGTCGCGCGACACTTCCCTAGAAAGGGCATGTGTCGCGCGACAATGTGTACATGTCGCGCGACAAACGACTGAAGTGATGTTTCTGACAGACTGATGTGTCAGAGAGTGGATAGTCTGGTGTCAGAAGGGTTTGTCGCGCGACACAAGGGGGGTTGTCGCGCGACATACTCATTTGTCGTGCGACAATTCCTCTTAAAAATAGGTTTGTTTGGCCAACAAATCCCTTTGGGGCAGTCTCAGGTGTTCAGGTGGGTTCTGGACTCCAAAAACAGTACTTCTCGAAGGCCGTTAGGGTTTTTGCGGGAGTCACAGATCGAGGTGTCTACAGACCCTCTCGACTTAATCTCCCTGCTCGCAAGAAATTGAGGCGACTGGAAGAGACCGTGGTCCATGGCTCCCGCAAGAACTCTAAGGAAGTGTGTGCATGCAAAAGTGCTTGTGAGTGCCCCTGGAGAGGGCTTGTGTTTGGTTTTGCCTCCGGAGAGGGCTTGTGTTACCTCCTTACCTCTTTCGAGGACTTTCAATTACTCCACTTGCCTCAGATGGGAGGACTACCATTTGTTACACTCGCCTCAGATGGGAGGACTACCACTGCTACACTTTGCCTCTCTGTGAGGGCTTTGATTTTCTTGCCTCAGGTGGGAGGACTACCATTGCTACACTTTGCTTCTCTGGGAGGGCTTTGATCTTCTCGCCTCATTTGGGATGACTACCATTGTTACACTGTGCCTCTCTGAGAGGGTTTTCCTATATAGAAAGAAAGAAAATTGCCTCTGGGAGGGCTTTTTATAGCGAGGGCTCGTGCTCGTGATTTGCCTCGGAGAGGGCTTGTGTTGTACTCTGGTGAATTGGTTATCTCTCTTAGACTGCTAGAGTGAGAGAGAGATATTCTACGAGGGTGAAAAGAGTTTATCGGGAGTTTAATCTCTATCCGGATGTTCATTTTCCCATATCTTTCTGAAGTTTTACTCTCATGTTTTTCTCGAGTGGAGATACTTCTCTTAGAAAGCAGTTTTTCGGATTTCTTTCGCTCTTCGCAAAGTGATGATTCGAGATTTTTCCAAACCATTTCTTCGGTATCGTGCTGAAAAGAAAATTTGTTTGAAAGTTCAATCTCTGACCTCTGTTCTCTTTTTAGTTCTTACTTTTGGTGGGCCCACATCATTTTCTGTTTTTCGATGCCCTTATTTTTCCCTCTTTTGGGAAAGACTTTTCCCGGCCTTCTCTGTTTTTGACCAGGAGTCTTTTTATCCCTTGGTCGTGATCAGGAGCCTTACTCACCCAGAACGAAGTCATGAGCCGGTTTTGGCCTAGCTATCACTTTTGGTGTGGCTCTCCCTGTCACTCTGCATTTATGTTTCTCTCGCTCGCTCTGGGTGCTCATGCGGGTTCTTCCTTTTTTCTACTCTTTCAATTTTTTCTATTCCCGTCTAACTCTGATATTTTGCTTTTTTGATTCAAAGATGGCTTTTTTGGAGATCAGAGATCACTTTAATCACTGTATATCGTTCTCGCATTTTTCGGAGAGATGGTTTGGAAGTCCTTTCCTTGAATTTTTATCATGGGTGTGCGGTACTCAGAAAGGTTTTCGAAAACTGTTTCTCATAAGCCTTCCTGTAGGAGAAAAAATGAGACAAAGGTCAAAAAATCAGGGAAGATGACCAAAATGTCGCGCGACAAACTAAACCAGTATATAAACCCCTTGCTGAGCTCATTCCACCTCATTCTCTCTTTTCTCTTTCTTTTTCTCTCTCTAGCTCTCTTTCTCTCTTCTCCCAAGCGCGGAAGCCCGGCCGCTTTTCTGATTTTTTCGACTTTCTCATTACTCCAGTTATACATAGATGGACCCTGCTCCGCCCGATAGACTGGAAGGTGACCAGGAGGAGGTCACTTTTACCGACGCTCAGGGCATTCTTCGGTGCAGCCCTCATCATGACGATTGGGCGGACCTCGACTGGTATGGCGAAGATGGGGTGGACCGTGGTCGGGCGGTGGTCTACCGAGCCATCACCCAGGCTGCTCTAGTCTCGGATGTTCCGTGGCTCTTGATGGAGCCTGTTTCTCATGAGATCCGTCGACGGTCTCTGGTATGTTTTCTTGAAATTCCTTCCTTGTTCGATTATTTCTGTCGTTTCATGCATGTATTTAAACAATTCTCATATTTAGTATGCATGTTTGCCTAAAAATAACGTCCGATTTAGTGAACACATACTTTTACTTGTGATACCCTTTAGGTTTTTTAGAAAACCACACAATTTGCCCCCATTACTCTATAACTCTCATAATTATACCAAAGTACCCTCAGGTTTGGAAAATTACATAATTTACCCCTATAACCCTATAACTATCATAATTATACCAAAGTACCCTCAGGTTTTGGAAAATTACATAATTTACCCTCATAACCCTATAACTCTCATAATTACACCAAAGTACCCTCAGGTTTTGGAAAATTACATAATTTACCCCTATAACCCTATAACTCTCATAATTACACCAAAGTACCCTCAGGTTTTGGAAAATTACACAATTTACCCTCATAACCCTATAACTCTCATAATTACACCAAAGTACCCTCAGGTTTTGGAAAATTACATAATTTACCCCTCATAACCCTATAACTCTCATAATTACAACAAAGTACCCTCAGGTTTTGAAAAATTACATAATTTACCCTTATAACCCTATAACTCTCATAATTACACCAAAGTACCCTCAGGTTTTGGAAAATTACATAATTTACCCCTATTACTCTATAACTCTCATAATTACACCAAAGTACCCTCAGGTTTTGGAAAATTACAGAATTTACTCTCATAACCCTATAACTTTCATAATTACACCAAAGTACCCTCAAGTTTTGGAAAATTACATAATTTACCCCTATAACTCTCATAATTACACCAAAGTACCCTCAGGTTTTGAAAAATTACATAATTTACCCTTATAACCCTATAACTCTCATAATTACACCAAAGTACCCTCAGGTTTAGAAAATTACATAATTTACCCCTATAACCCTATAACTCTCATAATTACACCAAAGTACCCTCAGGTTTTGGAAAATTATATAATTTACCCCTATAACCCTATAACTCTCATAATTACACCAACGTACCCTCAGGTTTTGGAAAATTACATAATTTACCCCTATAACCCTATAACTCTCATAATTACACCAAAGTACTCTCAAGTTTTGGAAAATTATATAATTTACCCCTATAACCCTATAACTCTCATAATTACACCAAAGTACCCTCAGGTTTTGGAAAATTACATAATTTACCCTCATAACCCTATAACTCTCATAATTACACCAAAGTACCCTCAAGTTTTGGAAAATTACATAATTTACCCTCATAACCCTATAACTTTCATAATTACACTAATAACCCTATATTTATATATACATCACTCTTTGTTGTCTGTAGTGGATTGGCCGAGGTTAGGGTTCTTCCAATACTATTTCTCTGGAGTGGCGACAGGCACCGGCCCTTGTCCAGGAGTTGATCCTTGCGATTTCATTTGGTCTTCTTTTTGATGCCCTCCCGGAGCGGGTAACTAGGGCGGCTGTGCTGGTGTTGGCTCTGGCTTCTCACTGGTGGGACACCACTCATACCTTCTATTGGAGCTGGGGCGAGATGACGATGACCCCCCTGGACCTATTTGTTCTGACCGAGATTCCTTCAGGGGGTCCCTATCCAAATCGATGTCCCTTTGCGTCTGATGGCAAAGGGTATCGTGGGCGCACTAGGGTGGTTTCTTGAGCGACAGCGTTTGGGCGACACGATCCCTCGGGCAGTTTTGGTCACGCGTCTGGCAACAGAAAGAGCCCGGCTAGTTACTTTTAGAGCGCCGATGACCCGTCAAGAGGCGCGTTAGTATGCCCGCGTCCTCCTCTTATTGACACTCCATGATCTGTTCGAGGCCCGTGGGGAGACACAACCCATCTCTGGTGGCTGCCCTATCTTCGAGACTTCAGTATCATGTTCGACTATGACTGGGGGGGTTTATCCTTGCTGTTCTTTACAATGCTATGGACCAGGTTTCCCGTCACTTAGCCCTGAACCTCAAGGGCTTCTCATTGCTATGGGAGGTACATACTTTTGTTCCTTTATTTTTGTTTCAGTCCTTTACATATTATCTGTTGATTGTTGCTGATATTCTTTATGTTTTCTCTTCAGAGTTGGTTCGTGGCTTATACCCATCTGGGTCGTGCCCAGGTGGATCTCCTCGTTGAGAACGAGGATCAGTTTTCCCTTCTCTGCCGATTCATTGCGAGGAACTATAGGGCTCTCTATGTATATCGGACTCGGGAGACCGGAGCTACTGCCGTCCATGACCTGCTGGAGGAGCATGTAAATATCTTAGTATTCTCTCTTTTCAATCAATAAATAAATAGTAAAATAAAACATGAATAACTGAAATAAATTTGTGTTCTCTTTCAGATTGAGTGGACCCCCTGGGGTGATCTGGGTCTCCACTTCGGATATGGCCGTACTCTGACCGCCTCGAGGACCAGGCGATTTATCAGGGATGAGTACGGCCTTTACTTCTACTTGGGCGAGAGAGTTATTCGCCAGCACACACCAGCCCAGTGGCCACGAGTTCCTTTATTTCCACCGGTTCTAATGAGGTGGACGGGTGAGATCGATCCGGTGACGGTGCAGGCGTTGGTCGACGGGCTTAGTTTTCAGACGTTCACCGATGAGGGAGATTATGCTGTCTTCGCTGCTCGTTACTTGATGAGGGAGCCGAAGGGGACTCAGGGATGGGTCTTCTACGAGAGATACCGGGCGTTGGAAGGCGATCCCAACTATATACGAGGACAGGCTCATTTGTCCAGGACGATTCCCGGTCAGCTACTGCATGTCCCCGATCAGAGGGACAATATTATTGACTCTGATGACGATGACCCCGAGGGAGAGAGGGGTATTCCTGCTACTGCCGAGGGCAAAGATGATAGCCCTGAGGGAGGCGAGGAAGGTGGGGCAGCGGCAGTTCCAGAGCAGCCGCCTTAGTCGACGCCTATAGAGGAGCAGCGTGCTGAGGGTTTTGAGTTTCCCACTAGTTCGCCAGTATCACCTAGGGCAATTTTTGATGCTGCGGAGGCTGCTGAGAGAGAGGGGTAAGCTTTTTCTGAGCGATCATGGGAGCCTGCGGACCTCGGGGTCAACTATGAGCAGTTTGGGCGGACCCCTCCTACTGCTGCGACCACTTCTTCTAGCGAGGTCCCGCCTCTGAAAGCAACGGCCATTGTGGATCTTCCGGGCGTCCGCCCTTATGCTACGCTGACTCCACTTTCGTCGGCTGCTATGGGCCCTCCGAGCCGATCTCCAAATCTCGGGGGTTCTTCTTCCCGGCCTCCCCTGTTCTCGATTTATGAGGAGGGTGGGTCCACTTCTGCGGCGGTACCGGCAGGTCCATCTGTTTCTCTAGTTGACATCCCACTCTTTCCTCGAGATATTACCTACGTTGGTGCCAGTCTTCGCCGTTATACCGTGCCCGAGTATCTTTTACCCAAGAATACTTTTGATTATTTGGGTGGCCGCGTGGGTGACGAGGTATGTCCCTTATTTTATGTATTATACCGTTCTTTTACATCTGTTTATCTTAAAAGTGTGCTAATTCCCTCTCTTGTGTCTTTTGCAGCGGGTGAGTGTTCGTGCAGCAGATCTGAGAGCTCTCCACGCCCAGTATCTCTACAACTGGAACATCCTCCAGTTCGTTGGTCGGGACCCCACGGCATACATGCGCGATTACCAGAGGGCAATCGACGTATCTCTTCGGGTGGACGACCCTCTATCCTCCTCTCGCGCTCGGTCAAAGCCTCGGAGGAGTAGTAGCCGGACTTCCAGGCGGTCTCGGTCTTCGGTGATCCGCCCTACAGCTCTAGTTCAGTCGACGGGGCCTTCTCAGGCAGTAGTAGGCCCGGCAATTTATAACACGACACGAAATTGACACGAATTTACCGGGTTTGGGTGAACCCTTAACGAGTGCGGGTTATAATCGGGTTGACCCGTCAAACCCGTTTATTAAACTAGTCAATTTCGTGTATATTTGCGAGACCCGAATAAAACCCGTTTAACCCGATAAAAATATAAACGAGTTGATTTCGGGTCGTGTAAACCCGTTTGTAACCCGAATATAATTTTTATATTTATATAAATTACTTAATTGAATTATTAGCAGGTCACTAAATGTTATTCGTATACGACCCGAATCGAACCGTTTATTTTAAACGGGTTAAACGAATCGGGTCATGTTATTTCTTAATTAAACGGGTCGTGTATGAATTTGAATTTTTCACCCGTTTATTAAACGGGTCGTGTACGGGTGGAGGCACTTTTCACCCGACACGATTTTAACCCGACACGAAACCGACCCGTACACGACTCGTTGCCAGGCCTAGGCAGCAGTTCCTTCTTCTTCAGAAGTCCCAGCGGTCGATCCTTCTCTGGAGGAGGGTTCGGGTGATAGTGGGAGCGCGCTCGGATAGATTAGCTTTTCTTTTCTGCATTTAGTTAGTTCAGACAGATATGTATTTATTTTTAGACATTTAGATAGAGATTTTTGTTTTGAAAAACTGTTCTTTTATTGAATTTATGAAAAAATCTTTATTTGTGTTTAGTGATGTATATTTATTCCTTATCTGTGAAAGATATATTCATATGAATCAGTGATTTAGGTGCCATACCTTGTAGTGCGGTTTTACTTTAAGGTTCTTGCAAAAGAACAAAGTGAGAACAATAATGCATTCAGAAGTGATTATTTTGGCAAAAATGACTCCTATATGTGAGAAAGGCAAAAATAGGGATACAGAAAAGAGGATTGTCGCGCGACAATCCCTCCTGAATATGGGTTTTTCGCACGACAAACAGGTACATGACCCTCTTTTTGCTATAAATACTCCCATCTGCCTTCCTTCATCCCCACACCTTCCCAAAATGTCTTCTTATCGTACAAATTATGACTTTTCTTATGTTGAATCCCGAGATGCTCTGATATCTTCTGAGAATGGTTTGAACTTTGGTGCATTCAGTCCTTTGGTAGGCTGGTGCCTCTTTTAGCGTGGGGCGTAATGCGGCGGCCTTGATATGTCTTATTTCTGATATGCTACTGGTGACGGGCTCTTCCCGTGTCGATCCGACTATTCTGAATTTGATTTACCATGCTAGGAATGGGGAGTCCATAGTGCCTATCATTCTTACAGAGACTCTGAACGGCCTAGACGATCTCCAAATAGGAGCCTCACCCTTCTTCAAGGAAAGCCTTCGTTTACTTTACATATGGCTGTTGGAGCGTTTTCGATCGGTGGGTTTTAATGGGGTTCGGCTAGACAACCCGACGCACTTCTTCCATCGTCCCCTTTTTGGTGCTTTGACCATATCTTCCTCTGATTGGACGGTATGATTTTCGGAGAATTTTTGAGCTATTCGGTGGAACATTCCTTGGTGGAAGCTGAGGGCGATGGTGCTTAGTACCGGGGGGCAGAATTACGTTCGGCTTCGTAGGCTCTGGCTCACCTCCTTTTATCTCCCAGGACGTCTTCTTTGGCAGTTCAACGTTCCTCAGGACATTCCCCTCAGCCTGAACAACTTCTCTTCAGAGTCAAAGTTTGTGACCCCGTATGTTTTTTTATTAGTGAAGAAGATGTGGCGTGCTCGACTGACTCATCAGTTCAACTATGCTCGTTTTGGTATTCTCAGGCCCTTCTGGGCTGACATCATCCGTTCTCGTTGGGGGTCTCTGAAAGGGGAGCTGATTGATGATCCCTTCCAAATGGAGTGGTTTCGGTTTATGAATTCTAAGCCCATAGAGGAGAGTATCGTCTTTGCGTACCAGATTTTGGATGAGGCTCGAATTGACTTGGCCACTGAGGACCCTGCTTGGCCGACCCCTAGGGATTAGGTTTTTCTGTATGCTGTATCTCCTTTGTAACTTTCGGTGTTCTGAACCACCTTAATAATATACGAGGGACTTGTTTTATGAGAAATAAATTTCTTTACAATGTTTAAACCGGGCCTGAAGTCACTTCTCAAGTTGTCTACGTTCCTCTTTTGATTTTTCAAAAACACAAGTCTGAGTTGGGGCTCAGGTTTACGTAGTTCTTATCTATACATATTACATCTATTAGTAATACTTCTTCAATCGATCCATGTTGACTGGTGAATGCAGTAATTGTCCGTCCAGGTCTGTGAGTATGGCGGCACCCCCCTGTATCAATTTCTTTGACGATGTATGGCCCCGTCCACTTCTACCTAAACTTTCCCTTTGAATCTCTGGCTGGCTCTCGAATTTCTTTCAACACTATGTCGTTCTCATTGATACCCCGAGTCTTTACTTTCTGGTTAAATGCTCGAGCAATACTATTCTGATACCCTTGGTGATGGTACGCTGCTCTCAATCTCTTCTCATCTAGCAAGGCCAGCTCATTATAACGTGTCTGGACCTATTCCAGTTCATTAACTTGATTCTCTAGCATTACTCTAAGGGAGGGGACTTCTAATTCAACAGGAAGGACTGCTTCCGTCCCATATGTGAGGAAAAACGGGGTTGCCCCGGTGGAGACCCTCTCGATGGTGCGGTATCCCCACAGTGCATATGGTAATTTTTCCGGCCAATCTCGACAGGTGTCGGTCATCTTACTTAGGATATTATTTAGATTCTTGTTGGCGGCCTCAACTGCCCCATTGGTTTGTGGTCTGTATGGTGAAGATCTGTGTCGGGTAATACCGTATTCTTTCATGACTGTATTAGCCTCTTCTTCGAAGTGAGTACCGTCGTCCGAGATGATCTCGTGTGGGACCCCATACCGGCAGATGACATTCCGTCTGATGAATCGGGCAACTTTTTTGGCGTCAAGGGTTTGGAAAGACTCGGCTTCTACCCATTTGGTGAAGTAATCGATGGCCACTAGTATGAATTTATGGCCGTTGCTGGCTTTGGGCGAGATCTTCCCAATGATGTCGATTCCTCAGGTTGCGAAAGGCTAGGGAGCAGTCATGTTGTATAATTTTCTCGGAGGAAGTTTATGAGGTCCACAATCGCCCCCATGTATCTGATCCATCACTTTGACAGATTCTTCTTTAGTGAGACATTGGAGATGGGTCCCATCGTAGTTCCTCTTATACAGCCTTCTGGCACAAAGTATGAACCTGGATGCTAATCTCCTGAGTGTGACCCGCGTTCTCTTGTCTGTTCGCTCAGGATACTGGTGATTTTTCAACAGGTTCCAGATGTTGTAAAACCAAGTGGTTAAGTCCCCATTCTATTCATTCCCTACCCCAAGGGCCATGCAGTGTGCTGGTCCTGATCTTCTTTGTACTGTAAGAGTGATTTCTTTCAACTCCTCCAGAATATCGATCATGGATGCCAGAGTTGCTAGTGCGACAGTAAAATTATTTTGTGACCTGGGGACATAGTAAAAACTCCGAATGTTTAAACCTTCCTGCGACATCCTCCAGCAGGGCAAGGTAAGGGACTAACTTTTCATCTCTGATCTTCCATTCCTTCAGAACTTGGTGGACCACTAATGCCGAATCTCCGTATACTTGTATTCTCTTTATACCCCTTTGGAGCGCAATCTCTATATTGTTGATGCAGAAGAAGTCTAGACGATATAATATTGGGGAGTGAGTTTGGTCTGGGGAGACTAACAGGATGCCTATCCCGTCCCCGTTTCGGTTGGCGATCCCGTCAAAGTATAATTTCCAGTCTTCATCGATCTCGACATTCATGATAGTTTCGTCTAGGAATTCGACTTCTTTTAACATGTCCCCCAATATCAGATTGAGGGCTATGTAGTCAGCTATGATCCTGCCTTTGACTACCTTCTGGGTCACGTAGGTGATGTCAAATTCGGAGAGTAAAAATAACATTTTGCCATACGGTTCGAGAGAGCCGATTTTTCGAAGAGGTACTTCAACAGATCAATTCGTGATGCCAGGATGACCGGGAAAGCCAGCATGTGATGCCGTAATTTTCGTGTTACCCAGAAGAGAGCGGTGCATGATTTCTCCAATGGCGTGTAGTTTATCTCAAATGGGGACAATTTCTTGCTGATGTAGTAGATGGCTTATTCTTTTCGTGTATCAGTCAGATGTTTGGCTAGCATGGCCCCTGCAGCTGAATCGATGATGGTCAGGTATAGAATTAGTGGCAGTCCGGTCTGTGGTGGGCTAACACTGGGGGTTTGGAGAAGTAGTCTTTTATTCTATCAAAAGCTTCCTGGCATTGATCATCTCATTCTCCTGGTGAAGACTTCCTCAGGAGTTTGAAGATGGGTTCGCAAGTCTGAGTCAGTTGAAAGATGAACATGCTAATGTACTGTAAATTACCTAAAAATCTCCGGACTTCTTTCTTGGTGTGAGGCTCAGGCATTTCTCGGATAATTCGAACCTTGGCAGGGTCTACCTCGATTCTCTTTTTACTGACGACATAGCCCATGAGTTTTTCTTTGGTTACCCCGAACACACATTTCTGTGGATTGAGTCTCATCTGATACTGGCGGAGGCGGTCGAAAAAGGCTCGCAAGGCTGGTACATGGCCTTCCCTCTCCTTCGACTTGATTATCATGTCGTCCACATATACTTCTACTTCTTTGTGAATCATGTCGTGGAAGATAGCTGTGGCTGCCCTCTGATATGTTGCCCCAGCATTCCTCAGCCCGAATGGCATAACGGTGTAACAATATGTTCCCCATGGCGTGATAAATGTTATTTTCTTCTGGTGATCTGGGTGCATCTTGATCTGATTATACCCGGCAAAACTGTCCACGAACGACTTCAAGGCATGGTTAGCGGTATTATCTACTATCAAATCAATGTTGGGTAATGGGAAATCGTCTTTTGGGCAAGCTTTATTGAGATCTCGGTAGTCTACACACATGCGGATCTTCCCATTTGCCTTTGGGACGGGTACAATGTTGGCTAACCATGAAGGGTACTCGATCACCCGCAAGAACCCCACACTCAGTTGTTTCATCACTTCTTCTTTTACTTTCATGGACCATTCTGGCGTAAGTTTTCTTAATTTTTGCTTGACGGGTCTAAACTCCGGCTTGGTGTGTATCTCGTGCATGACTATCTGGCTGTTCAAACCTGGCATATCTGCATAAGACCAGGCAAAGACATCCACGTACTCATTCAGAGTTTGTGTGAATTCCTCTCTTTCTGTCTTACTTAGACTTGCCCCAATACGGACCTCTTTCCTTTCCTTTTCTGTCCCGAGGTTAATCACAAAAGTATCTCCCTCCTCGCTCTGTATACGCTGTTCTTCCCGCTCAGGGTATTCATTTAATCTTTCTAATTCCATATAAGCAATTACATAATCAAAATTAACAGGATATCGCAAAATAGAGTCTTCTTTATTAATGACAGTGCTTACAGGTACAAGTTTGAAAAGTAAATCTAGGAGAGACTCCTCCTTAGCTCTACCCTCACTCTTATCTCTTACCCTTACAATTTCACTCTTTCCCCCCTTTTCCTGGTAATCTGGATCAGCGTGTATTAAGTGTACAGGGTCGTCTCTTGGCTCATCATCCCCTAGAGCCATGATGTCGAAGAGATCTCCGATTAGTTCTTCATCTTCATCTTCCGTGTCTTCATTTTTTTCCCTCGGCCCGATCATTAACTTGGTAGAGAAGCTGTGTATAGTGTTTTCCTTGATATAAAGGTCCTCCTCATAGAAGATTTCCCATCCTGGAAGGTTCTCTCTGTCGTTGTTTCTCCAAGGCTCCTGAAAGCCGTAAAAAGGGAAGTCATCTCCTTCTTTGACAAAAAATCCATTAAGAGCTAAAACTCGGATACTAATGTCCTTGACCCCTTTTCTTTTTGTTGTCTTCTTCGGTGTGTTGGTACCCCAACCCTTCTCTTTCATGTCTTGTTACTGGTTCTAAGGCCTGCAATAATCCTTGCTGTCCCATTCCCAGACTGGCTCCAGGTAAGTATTTCATCATTCTCACCATATTTGTGATCTTGGTGCTGAGACTGGGGATATTACCAGGGGGAAGATACTCGATTCTCTGGGTGGTAAGGGCTTGCACTTGAGGCTCGTAAGAAAAGCCTCTCAACTGTATGCTTTGACTCCCGATGCCCAAGACAGGTAATTATAAATCCGTCAAGGTCCTTTCAGGATCTCCTTGGATGGTGATTATCTTTCCTTCGAACGGTATCTTGATTTTCTGGCGTAAGGAGGAGGGGAGTGCTCCTATGTCATGTAGCCATGCTCTTCCCAATAGGAGGTTGAAACTAGAGGGGATGTTTATGATTTGAAAGTCGGCTGGGAAGTTTCCGAGACCGACCATGAGATCGAGCTTTAAAGAACCCAGAACGGCTCTCCTAGTGTTGTCATAGGCCCTAACGGTTACTGTTGACGGAGAAAGTTCTGAATCCAAAATACCCAGACACCTGGCGGTTTTCAGAGGGCAAACATTTATAGTCGACCCGTTGTCGATGAGGACCTGTAGCAGGATTTTTTCTCGGGTTCGGACAATAATATGGAGGGCCAGACTGTGTTTCTTCCCTAATGGAGATAAGTCTTCATCTGAAAATGACAGACTTCTTTGGACTGTAAGTGACCCAATCATGTTTGGCAGTTGTTCGGGCGTACAGTCTGATGATATGACGGCCTCATCTAAGAGTTTGATGAAGGCGGTCCTGTGAGGTTTGGAGGCAACCAAGAGGCCCAAAATGGTGATGTGTGCCTGAGTTTTCTTCAACTGTTCCAGTACTCGATCTTCTCCTATTTCCTTAGGAGGTGGTGATTTCTCGGTATCCGTTAGTGGTGGCTGATATACCCTCCCTGAACGGGTAATTTGTTGTATCCAAAGGGATGTTAGGTCTAATCCCTCTGAAATTTCTGATAATTCTGGATCCGTAGACCAACTAAAAATTTTGGGGGAGGTCTCTGTCATACAGATTGTCTCCTTGGGAAGGCCTCGGGGCTTTCATGGTTGTTTCTTCTTGTCCTGGGTCCATCATATCCCAGATTTTTCGGGATTAGTTTTGATTGCAAGTGGTTGTGAGATTCCCTGATTGACCTTTCCTAAACCCTGCCCAGTTAGAAAATTCATCTTAGCCATCCATTGGTTAATTATCGAATTGAGACCTGGTACAACTTGAGCCCTTTCTAGCGGTACAGCAGGTGACTTGTAGGCTGGGTCATCTCGAATGAGTCCCACGGGATCAAAGCATTCTTCATCAGTGGTTAAGGCGTTAATTCTCGCAGGTGGAGCATGGTTGGGAAGGAGGTTGTTAGTAACATTGGGTCTGTCGGGTGTGGGTATAGTACCAGCCTCGATTAGGTCTTGAATACGATGGCGAAGAGCCAAACAGCGTTCCGTGTCATGGCCCGCGGCCTGATGGTATGCACAATTCTCATTCATTCTCCAGGTGCTGGGAATAGGGTTTGGTGGGGGGCGTGGGTTGAGTGGAGTGATTAGTCCAGTCTTTCAGAGCAGTTCCAGGCTTTTGACCAGGGTAGTGGGAAGGATGCAGAAGTTCCTCCTTTTCTTGACCTCGGTGCTCGAAGAGTCTCCTTGTGCTGGCCAGCTCATTGGAGGTGCTTGTTGTGGCTGTTGAAATAGGTTTTGTTGATATGGGTATGAACTTAGTTGGTTTACAGCTAGAGTGGCCGTCTTTTTCCCAGTATATGAGGCCTTCTTGGTATCGATCTCTGCCTTTTTGGCCAACTCTTCTTCTACTTGACACCCCATGCTTAACAGGGCTCTGAAGTGTGGGAATACATGCTTTCCCATGCAACTCAATACGGCCGGAGTAAAATTCTTCTGCATGATCTCCAGCTATTCTTCTTCATCGGACCGTTTGGACATTTGGGATGCCATTTCTCTCCAGCGAGTGACAAAGTCGCTGAAGCTTTCCTTCTCGCCTTGCTTGGCCATTTCCAGGTGTTTGCGGGTAATTTCCAAATCCTCGTTAGACCCGTATTTGGTCATGAACTCCTTGACAATGTCTCCCCAAGTCTTTTGTGGTGTCTCTCCAGATCAAAAAATCATCTCAGGGTGGGCCCCCATAAGAGTCATGTGAAAGGCTTGAGCCAACTCCGGCTCTCCACAACCGGACACTTGCATGGATCTGAAGTAGGATTGAAGATGGGTTTTAGGGAGTGTGGTCCTTGTGAACTTGGTGATGGAAGGGAGCTTGAACCCCTGGGGTAATCTTGCTTCTGGGTAGAGGGAGAATGCATTCATATCTGTAATTTCGTCTGTTCATTTTATTAGAGAAATCCCCCTTTGCAGAACCTTCATCTGCTCTTTGAGTTTCTTCATTTTTTCACTCTCTCTTGACACCTCGTCGGGCTGTTCTCGAGCTATAACCGATTCTGCATATACTGCCCGGAGTCGGTTGATGTCTGGGTACTCATTAGCAGGGGCTACCGGAGCCGGAGGTGGAATAAAACTTGGGGGAACTTGTGGCCATGGTTGGTACTGAGGCTCAAAGCCTTGTTGGGGTTGGGGCCAAACGATGGGTGGCTCTTGTTGTTGATAAGTGGGGCCTGAATCTGGGGCCCATTTATTCTGATTATTGGGATCGGTCTGAACGGGACCGGCTATGATGGGGCCCGTTTAGGGTGGATTGGTTCTTTAGACTGGGGGAAGTACTTGTGATGACTGCCCTTGATTCTGATCTCGATTCGGTGGTAGCCGTTCAAACCCCGGTGGCGCAGCTCATTCGGCTGACAACTCTTCTACTCGGACTTGGGTACTCTGTTGCTCGGTTGTGAGGCTCGCTAGATTCTTGCTAACAGTCATTAGTAGACGATGCATCTCGACTAAGGTTGGTTGGACTGTTGATGCCTCGGCTAGGCTCTGATCCATTTCTTGATTCTCGCGTCCGTCGGTCATTACGAATGTGCTTGGTCTCATTAATCTCTCGGTATGATCTCGACCGGCCCAACCTTCCAAACTGTCGTTGTTGCTGACTCAATCTTATATGCAACGCAGGTGTATGAATGGTTAAGGCTTCAGGCTCCCTCCTTTTTGGCAAGACCTTGCGATATACCCCAAGGGCGGGTACGTGCAAGAATCTTTTGATATACTTCCCGGGTACGTGAGTGTTCTCATCACTCGATATACCTTGGGGGCGTACTTGGCCAAGGAGAGTGGAAGTAAATGCTTTCGGTTTATGTTGGCCCAAGCAAGCCAACTCCCTACTCACTTATAATACTTTCGAGGGTTTGGGGTAAATTCACACTCCTAGAACCAATGCATGATTTGTGAAAGTGCGTGCAAAGTTCGAAAGGTTGAGTTTACAAATATCATTATCTTTATTACGGATTTTTTAGAACTTCTATTTTTAGAAAAAAGTTTATTCTCAATCAATTAACATAAGTAGGGAAAGCAGTAAAAGCCAAAATTTCAACAAATAAACAAAAGTCCACATATAAGAGTCTAGTTTTCTAATATCCCCAGCAGAGTCGCCACTGTGAGAATCCGCAAATGCGACCCCAGGGTCTCTATCCCGTTCTTGGGCGTCTGAAACGTTGGAGAGGATTCCGACGTTCCATTTGCTTTAATTGGTTGATAATTCCTATCAAGTGTCCCTATGTTCTATTTCTAGATGCAAGAGGGTTCATTCAGAGTCGCCAGTACGTTTTACGAGAAAACGAACAAAATAGTTATGTAAGAAAAAAGGCTATAGATAAACCTTTCTTTACACGTTTGTCTACAAAACTAGGATTCTATAGGGTTCGAGAACTATATTACGGTTTGGGAAGGTGTTAAGCACCCATTCCGCCATTTCGGTCTCTAGTGGTCTTATATGTTTATTTCATGTTGAAAAACTTGGATGCTTTTACTAACAGTCTACTACTTTCCAAGTGGGAACCCTAATTTCTGGGGAAAAAGGGAAAAGGATGAAAAACCTTTGTGTTCCGAGATCCAATATTTTTATTTTTGGAAGATGTAAATACAAGTAACAAAAGTTATTTTATTTTGAGAGAGTTTCCCGTATTATTTTATCAGATAATGACTATTTTCTCAGATAATGACGGTTTTCTCGTGTTTTGAATACTTTCGTAAAAGTTCGGATCTTGTATCGGGACTAATTTAATATGGAATTAGAACTCTTTGAGGGGAGTTTTATCAAACACGTCGCAGTCTAAAAAGACATGATGTGTTGATTTTAATTCCTAGATAAGTTTTATCAGTCCGGGTTTTGAAAACAGAATTTTATCCGGATGATAATGTACTTATTCTTCTGATTTTGCAAATGGTTTTATTAGGGTTTTTTGTTTTGAAAACAGTAGACTAATTTGTAACTTGGCAATAAGTTTATTCAAATAAAACGTGGACAGAACAACATAAGTAAAACAAGTACACATATATATAATTTAAATACTATAAGAGATTTTCTTTACCTTCCCGACGAAAATAATAATAAGAAAGAAAATATAATGCGGCAGAGAGATCTCCGGCGATAATGATCTTTTTCTTTTTCAGATATTTCCGAGAATTCGATTCTAGAAACGGGACATGTCGAGTGTCGGGAATAGATTCAATAATTCTTCAGAAATAAGATTATAACAGAAAATACTTGACGAAAGACTAGAAAATAAGATATAAGCCAATAATTCTTCAATTCCAAGTCGCTATCCTGGAACCCTTAGGGGTGTTGGCCTATTTATAGAGCTCGGGGAAGAATGTCGCGCGACACTTCCCAAGAAAGGGCATGTGTCGCGCGACAATGTGTACATGTCGCGCGACAAACGGCTAAAGTGATGTTTTTGACAGACTGATGTGTCAGAGAGTGGATGGTCTGGTGTCAGAAGGGTTTGTCGCGCGACATACTCATTTTTCGTGCGACAATTCCTCTTAAAAATAGGTTTGTTTGGCCAACAAACCCCTTTGGGGCAGTCTCAGGTGTTCGAGTGGGTCCTGGACTCCAAAAACAGTACTTCTCGAAGGTCGTCAGGGTTCTTGCGAGGGTCACGGATCGGGGTGTCTACACAAGCATACATGAGGTACCACGACTACGTTTCCTTAAAATTTCTCTTTGATAAAGAATCTATTTTCGTCCACATGTTTTGTTCTATCATATTATCACAATATAACAATAACTTCAATCATATTAGTTCTTGAACTACAACTGCCATTCTTGATATTTTGCTTTAGCACTTGAATGAGAAACGATTTCTTACTTCTCTATGAGACAAGATTCCCACTAACAAAGGTAAAAAATCATGTCGTAAACCATTTATCACTTACATCAACCCAATAAGCATCATTATATCCTTCGACTTTTAAAAAATCATGGATCTTTGTATACAAAATCCCTTTTTCAGAAGCTACTTTCAGATAATTGGTAATCTTCAGAACTGCTTGCATATGCTTCTCTCCATGATTATGCATGAATTAACTAATTGCACTGAATACATATGAAATGCCAGGCCTTGTATATGCTAAGTACATTAGCCTTCGACAAATCTCTAATAACGCCTGTTATCAACCAGCATTTGAGCAGCTTCAATTTTAACTATTTTTCTGTGGGTGTATCTGATGGCTGACAAGCAGACATTTCAGTCACTTAGGAAATCCAATGCATATTTTCTCTGAGATAAAATAATGCCATTTGAAGATATGAACATCTCAATTCCTAAAAAAAATTGCCAAGATCTTTCATCTCAAATTTTTGATATAGATACTTCTGCAATGCTTCTCGTTCACGTAGGTCATTTTCGGTGACCACCATGCCATTAACATAAACAAGAAGTGATGTAATCTTCACATGACACTTATTCAAAAACAATGTATGATCAGAATTGCTTTGCCTTAATCAAACCTTCTCATTGGTCTAATAAATCTCCCAGACCAAACTCTCAGAGACTGTTTCAAACTATACAATGACTCCTTCAATTTGCATACATTTGTTTTTACGCTCTAAAGGAATGTTATACCCTGGTGGGGCTACATGTATACTTCTTCTTCCAAGTCACCATGCAAGAATACGTTATTCAGATCGAACTATTGTAGCAGTCAATCTAGATTTACTGCCAAAAATAACAAGACTCACATTGTGTTAATTTTTGACCTCAGTACAAATGTGTGAATACCTCATTTTGTGACCCCTGCAAGAATCCCGAACTCCAAAAAAATAAGTATGCATACATGCACAAGAATTCTTAGATGCACATGTACTTTGTTCATGTGATACGGGTCAAAGAAGAAAGCCGAAAGGATCCTGGATGAGAAGTTACAGAATTATCGAAAATTGTTGGGACCGAAAACCGTCAAAACTCTGGAAAATTTGTGAAAGGAGAGTTACAAATTTTGGATCATCCTCAAACTTTAAGAGTTGTTGGACATTACCAAAAGGAGTAGCATACTCGAAAATCAGCTCAATCCGACGGTCGGATCTCCGAAAATTCAGAAAATCATGAGTTTGTTTTGGGTGATCAAATGGAGGTCTTCTCGAAGTTAAAATGGTCTAAAGTTTGGTCATTATATAGGTCTTATCATGTGGAAGAACATATTCAAAGTTCAGCTTTGTCGGACATGAGATTTTCAAGAATCAATTTGTCTATCGTGCAATTCTAGTCGAAATGTCCTTCGTAGCAAATTAAAATAAATAGAGGCCTTACCGAATTCTGATCGACCTCAAATTTGGACACAAGCTAAAAAACATTTGGAGGGAAAACATATCCAAAAATTAGCATAATCCAACGGCTAGAAGTTCAATTGTCGAGGTTGTTATACGCAAGTACGTTTCCTATGTGGGAACAAACTCTTTGTACCAAGCCAATGAGACCGAGGCCTTCCCGAACTCCGATCGTCTCCAATTTTTTAAAGAATATAGAAGACTTATATTGTCAATACATATCCAAAAATCAGCATGATCCAACGGTTAGAACTTGACTTGTCGTACAAACAAGTGACATTGTCTACAACAACTACCTTTCCTACGCGGAAACAAACTCTTCGTACCGATCGACCTGAAATTTTTACACAATCTATAAGACTTCTATTCCCAACACATGTCAAAAAATCAGGATGATCCAACGGTGGGAAGGTTTCGCGATAAGCCCTAAGAGTCCTTGTTGCAATATCTTTTCTTACTCTCCAAGTATTTTTTCAACTATAAATAGACCCCTCCTCCATTCATATTTATCATCAACAATCAAGGGGATTTCGTGGTACACACCGAGAGATCCTTATTCTCTCCCTCCAAGGAGGCTCAGGTATAATTTTCTCTCTCTTCTTTTATTTATTCGGCAGTTTTATAATTTATATTCTTGTCTGCATAATTTCTATCACTTAATAGCTTTTCAAAACACTTTTTCAAATTGTTTTTCAAAACCAAAGACGTATAACAAACCCTAATCCAATTCTAAAATAGTATTATTACTTTCTTACATTTCCAAAAGCCCGGATTAACGGCATTATTATACGAAATAATCGATAATCGTTATATATCCAATCTAACTCATAGATTGCGGTGTGTATGTGATAAATACTCGATTATGAGAGCACTACTGCCATCTATACCGGTTTAATCAATAGACTATGGTACACGATCGGTTAAGTCACCTCATATCATATCGAGTATAAGATTCCACATTGAATCAGTTTTCGAAAAGCCCAATACTTTACAAAATCACTTGTTTCATTGCATTTATTATTCTCAAATTCTCTTTTTTTTCAAATCACACACACACACACACACTTATTTTTAAATCATGGGCGAACTAGGAAACACATCGTTTTCATCCCAACCCCAAAATCCCAATTTCTAAAGTAAGTACGAAAAACTGTAAAGCAATAACAATAGCATGCAAGAACTGAATTATAACACACACATATCCTACTCAAGAGATCGAAAGGGCGAATTGGGTGCCTAACACCTTCTCAATTCGTAACTTAATCCCTGAACCCTCGAATCAACTAGTTTCGCATATATTGTGTATAAGAGGATATTTAGTCCATAAATACGTCTCTTTTACACAAACTTTTTTGTTTGTTTAGTAAAACAAACTGGAGACTCTTATTCTTTTCAAAATCGATTTTCTAAGCAACAACGGAATCGCCGCCCACGAGGACCCCCGGGCGTCGAGAACGCGGGTTCTCACAAAATGTCTTTAGATATTTAATCCCACATGTTTGTATGTAGCTTTTCGTTACTATTCTCGCTTTAAATCTTGCGATAGTTCCATTTGCCTTATATTTCAGAATGCACAACCATCTGCAACCAACCCATTTCTTTCCTGGTGGCAATTAAACTATTTTTCACATACCATTCTTCCGTAAAGTATTCATCTCAATGTCTATTGTTGATTTTTATTTCATATCAACCAAGGCTTCTTACACACTGTTAGGAATAAATACAAAAGATAATTTATTCACAAATGACTTATTCAATTCATACAACTTATCATAAGACATATAGTTACTTATGGGGTATTTGACATTACTAATGGGACAAAATTCATATGTTAATTTAAGCAAACCTCTATTAGTTCAATTAAGGAGTTGCTTTCCAGGAGGGTCAGAGGAAGATACATGGGTGGTGTTTGGTTGAGATTTTAAAATCAAGTTTTTAAAATTTCTACCAAAATGTCAACTTTATTTCACACTTCCTAAAATTCAATTCGCTTTACTTTCTATCTTATAAAATTTTTAAAATGCCATAACTTTAAATTCAAAAATTGGAATCAGATAAAAAAAATATTTAAAAGTTAAAACCTACTCATTGAGATCTATAAAATAAGATCCATTGTGACTATTTTTTGAATTTTTTTCATGAGTTTTTTTGAATTAATTGAAAAAAACTCCAACAAAAAATAAATTCACTTTTCAACATACTTTCACACTTCCCAAAAATTTATCTAACAAACATGTTTTAAAATCTTAACCAAACACCACCCTGATATTCAAATTCAGATGTTTCCAAATGAGATAATTGGTTATTTGTATTAGGCGACGTCAAGATTAATAATGGTGAGCTTGAGGTGCTTGAGGTTGGTGGTGAACTTGCCAGTGAACTCGAACTCGACTTTATAGCAATGGGGATACATCGACCAGAATTATCTTGTGTTCATCACCATAATCAAGATCACGAGCTTCAATTTCACTAAAGTCCTCCCCTTGGATTTCAGACCGATGAAAGTACATATTTCATTCGTAAAACACCACATCTATTTTCACATACAATTTCCTAGTGGGAGGATGATAGTAGCAATACCCTTTATGCATAGATGTGTATCCCATGAATACGCACTTTAGAGCACGTGATTATAACTTATTTCGTTGTTCTTTGGGCAAATAAATAAACGCAATACAACCAAGCACAAATGAGGGAATATTTGGCACTGTAGGAGCCAATACAGCTTTGGTTAAGATATCAAATGGTATTAGAAAATCAAGAGCTGACAATGGAATACGATTTATCAAATATGCTGCAGATAAGAGAGCTTCGCCCTAACAAAACACTGGAGCGTTGGCCCCAAGCAATAATACACGTATCACTTATAACAAATATATATTCTTCATTTCTGAAACACAATTTTGTTAAGGTGTATATGGGCAAGTTGTTTGACGGACAATTTCATGATGTTTAAAATATTCTTATAATTATGTACCCATATGTTTACCTATATTATCATTTTAAAGCACCTGAATGGTAAATTTATATTGTGTGCTGCTCTGTTTATGGAATCTCTAAAATAATAAACATTATTCATTATTAGACATTTAACATATACATGTCATTATAGTGTAATCATCAATGAAAGTAACAAACCAATAGGGATCACTCAAAAAAGGATTAGAGGACGGGCCCCAGACATCAGAATGAATTAACATAAACCTAATCGAGCATTTATTCATTGGTGTAAAAGAAGTACGACAGCTCTTTACCAGTTCACAAATTCCAAAAAAAAAGTTCAATATTCTCAAAAAACTTAGGAACTAATTTTTTTTAAGTAACTAAAATATGCATGGTATAAATGATGATGCCATAACCAAATATCATCTTCAACTTTCTATCATAAAGTAACAACAATTTATAAGGCCTGATATAACTGATTTGTGCTATTTAATACCAAGTCCAAGAAGTATAATTTTCATTGCCTAACGACGTAACCAATTGTCCTCATTGACTAAATGTCCTTAAAAACACAACAAGAAGGCCAAAAAATAACAACACAATTTAAAGCATTAGTGATTTGCGCAACGGATAATAAATTGTAATCTAGTGAAGGTACTACTATCGTAGAGTCTAAATTCAAGGTATTTGATAAATGAACCGACCATTTTCCAACAATGGTAACTGGATCACCATTGGTTATGGAAATAAAACATTGGGATGATGGGGGTAAAAGGGGTAATCTGTCTAGAATTGAATGTGATATGATCTATGACATCAGAATTAATTATCAACACATTATTCAAAACAAATATATAATTTAAAACCTTACCAAATGTACCAGTTTGGATAGCCAATGACTTTATAGCATCTTATCTTTTAGTGCCTAGTTTGTTCACATACAGAATAAATAAGGTATTTTGAATTGCTCTCACGATCTTTAGACTATGAATCGCGAGTTCGGTTTCAAGATCTAGTTCGATTCTCTTGGTTCTATTAATTAGAGGTTCTTAAAGATTAGTATTCATTATTCGAGTTGGATTGATTATGTGGGACGCTGTTGCTAGCCACCATAGCTGCAGCATTAGTATTGTCATATTCACTATTCATTGTTCGTTGGAGGACTTCCTAACTAACCAATGCATACACTTTTTCTAATTCTGGGACATGATCATTTTGTAAGATTTTGCCACAAATTCGTTCAAGTTCTTTATCTAATCCAGTAAGAAAAATGTGAACTCTAAAACGCTGAATTAATTTTCTATGATTCTATATCGTTACGACTTTTCATGATTACCTTATTGCGATAATCCAATATGATGATTATCTTTGTTAGCTCGCCATAGTACCTAGATAGGGGTTTCCCACTTTGTTTGGTGGTAAATAATTTTTGATTCAAAGTGAAAACTTGTAGTTTATCAGCTCTATCATTAATGGTTTTAGACAAAGAACTCCAGATTTCTTGTAGAGTAGGAATGCGAATATAACACTTCATAATTTTTGGTTTCATGGACATCAAGTGCCATATTTTCACCATCTAATTGTTTAGATATCATGCTTCGTATTATACAGTTCCCTCTGTGAGTATCAAAGATGTATTACGAATAAACAAGAATTTATGCTTTTTGGCGATATGCATCTCCATGAGTTGAGACCATATATCATAGTTTGTATTGTTTAGCACACTATACCAGAATCAGTGATTTATGACTGGCAAAAACTGTCATGAAGTCTGTTTATGACTGTTTTCGTCCGTTATATATAGCATTGTGACAATTTTTTTATGACAGTAAAAAACTATCACAAGTTAGCTTTGTCACTGTCGCCTAGAGTGACCTTGAATAGTCGTAATCTGATGACTGCGTTGTCACTGTTTATAACTGTCATAATTTTGAAACTTATGACAGTTAATAACAGTCATAAATTTCGTAATTGTGACTATTGAAAACAGTCACAATTTTGACGTAAATAGGTGGCTCAACAATAACAATTTTACAAATTTATAATGGTTTGCAACAGTCATAAAGTGGCGTTTAAATAGTGATAATTTAATAACTTGTGACTATGTATAACAGTCATAATTTAGTGGATGGATAGTGATAATAAAAAAACTTGCGGCTGTTTACAACAGTCATAAAGGTGAGAAAAAAGATTGTGATAATTTATTTGTCACTGTTTTTTACATTGACAAACTATGGAATTATTTTAAAAAAAAATTAAATACTAAAATTCCAATTTTTTTTACCTGCTCAAAATAGTATTTAATAGAAATCTAAATACCAGCAACCAATTACATATATCAAATTAAGCTCAGCAATCAATCATATCAAGCTAATTAGCAATTTCCAAAGCTAGCTAATACTAACAAAAATATTAAAAATACATATCAAATTTAAATCCCAATAGTAATAGTGATCAAATTTACTGCTACAATCACACAACACATACCTATTCTTTTAACTTATGCCTCAATTAACAAGCCCATAGACCAAAAGAAAAAACTTAATGAAAACAAGTATACCAAACTCAAAATGTATATACTTCATTAGTTTAACTTCTTGTAAGACCAAGAGTACATTGAAGCCATGGTTTTTGTCAATGGCAACTAACAGCATGTTGAGGTGTACCTGAAAGAAGACAATGGGTATAAATACTGATGTCAACATTCCAATAAGTCATATATAAACCAATTTCTCTAAAATCAAAGGTATCAAATATATCACTCTTACTTATTAGGGATATTCTTAATCATTAAAGTTATTCGAGTATTTCCCCACTTAAAATCGTATTTGTTAATTAAGCTCAGATTTTATAACCTCAGTGGTTATCTAATATTATATTAGCATCTTCCCTAAATATCCTAAAATACAATTCTAATTGTCCATGGAACATTTAGTAAACTATTTTTAAGATAAAATTATATTTTTCCCAGTCTTAAGATCTTCCTTCAGCCATAACGATCTTTTAATCTTCAACTTGCGAAGATCATTTCGAGCATTTACCCCATCCATTGAATGACTTCCGCTAATACATGTTCCCACTATGTGCTCGATGATATTTTTCTCTACATGCATTATATTTAAAACATGCCGTACTTAATGGTTCTTCCAATATGGCAAATCGAACAATATTGACCTTCTAGACCAAGCCACTTTGATACCATCATCCTTCAATTTACCCTTCTCAGTCAAAAACTCAGGGTGTTTACCCCCTAAGTGCCTGAAAAACCAATGCAGACTTTACTTCAACTTCTTCCCCCGATAGTTTTCTAGGAGCTAACCTTTGTTCAACCCCTTCTGGGAGAAAATTGCTTTCAACTGTCCTAAACTTGTGACAAAGTGGTAAAAATCTTCGATGAGAATGATATAATACTTTGTGACTTTCAGCTAAATATGTGGATTCGGTTTCTTCTCCGCAAATAGGACAATCCAAGTAGCCATGCACGTTGCATCCAGACAAAGTCCTATATGCTAGGAAATTATGGATGGCCCACAACAATATAGCCCTCAAAGTAAATGTCTCTTATTTGAACGAGTTAAAAGCCTTCACGCCTTCAACCCACAAGTCATTCAGTTTTTCAACTAGTGGTGCCAAAAAGATATCTATGTCATCGCTCGGGGCCTTAGGCCCAGGTATAAATAACGACAATATAGAAAACTCTTTACTCATGCACAAAGATGGTGGCAGGTTATAAGGAACTACAAAGACTGGCCAAATACTATGGTTTGTGCTTAAATTACCAAAAGGATTAAACCCATTGGTTGATAGTTCAAGGCGGACATTGTGACTTTCTTGTGCAAACTCTGGGTACTGCAAATTTGCAGCCTTCCACATGGAGGAATCAATTGGATGACACATAAGATCGCCACCCACCTTCGCCCGAGCATGCCATGTCATTGCCTCTGCTATCCAATGCACCGTGAAAAGTCTCGTTAATCTACCCTAGAGGAAAATACCTAAGAACCTTGTGTGGTACTTTTGTATCTATTATTTGCTTGTTCCTTAAAATCATTTTCTGGACATATCTAGATTCATTGCAAACTGAAAATTTCAATATATGCTTGTGCTCTTTTCAGTAAAAAATGCAGTCAAACTTGCATACATGAATTGATTTATATTTCATTCCTAAACCCTTTAAGCTATGTTTAATGTCTGAATAGCTATCTAGAAGTGTGTTATCCTTTGGAAGCAAGTCTTTCGCCCATTTTAAGATTGTTTTGACACTATTACCCGACAAACCAAAACTACTCTTCAAGTTATGTAAATCGATTATAGGATACAATGTTGTGTGGCCGGGGTTGCAGTTATTATATAAAGGTCTTGCGGCCGTAACTTTTAACTTGATAAGTCTTTATCCTGAACAAGATCTTTTGTTTCACAAACATTATCAACTTCTAAACTCTTATTATGTTGGTTTACATTAAGTCCATAAGCGTCATTTATGAGGTCGTTCAAGCTACTATGCTGTAATGGAACGCCCTCTTCAACAACTAGTATTTGTTTGGGAATAAAAGGGTAATTTTTTTTTCTATGATAATTCCATAATACATAATCTTTTTGGATTCCCCATTTAAGTAAATGTACCTTAGCATCTTGCCTATCAACATTTTTACCATTTATACACCGCGTGCATGGACATGAAATAATCTCACTTCCTAAATTCATGTTAGCATACTTAACAAATTCTTTAACCCCAGTAACATATACATCTCCCAATCTGTTGTCGTTTTCACCGAGCCACTCTTTGTAGTGTGGGAACTCCGTCGCTATCTTCTACACATATAAAAATAATATATACTATATTATATTGTTATTTTATGTTATGTTATGTTAGTTTCTCTATAACTGAACGTTAGTCAAAGTCAAGTAGGTATTTCTTAGGACATGTATATACATTCAAGTTTTTATCTCAAATCATGGTCTTAAAATTATAAAGCAAAATGCACAATCATAAAATTGATAGGCATGAAGTACCATTAAAAATTATTACAGTAATGTATGAGTAGGCATAGTTCAAACTTGCTAAAAATAGTTTTATAAAAACTAATACTTCAAAAAAAATAAAATATAATGAATGACTTAACAAAATGCAAACAAAAAAAGCTTGAGCCCAGTAACAAAGCTGGCCCAAACCAGCCATATACAATTGGGGTTCTTTGTTAGCCCATGATGGGCCTAAATCCTGATGGTACCTCTACTTTTATTTGAATGGTCATTAGGGTATTTATTTACTCCAATTAAGATCAAGCCAGAATAGTTGTATCCGTACGTCATTGCATATAAATGAATATATACAAGTGACAACAATTTTGAAAGAAATTAGAGAACTTTTTTTTTATTTACACAATGTAAAAAAGTTTCATTGTCAAAATATATTTATAAAAAGTTATCGACTGATTAAGACTTATTGTGTTTGGGTCAATCGTTGGTTTGATCTATTAGCCATAGTTACACACATGGTTATGTGACAAAAGCACTTCAATAAAGAAAATACTAGATTTTGTAAAGCGATAAACGAAATTGACATAACTCTTATAAAAAATATTATAGATATATCGTATCATTTGGCACAATAACAATGCAACATGAATGATCAAGCACAATAATTAACACACCAAGACATGTTATATAATTTTAAAGCATGTTAGAGACAAAAAATATGTGATCAACTCAACCTAAATATAGCACACCAAAGTAAAGTTTGAGGTTGTAAATGTCCTACCAACCTAGGTGTTAAGTTATATATTTGTCAAAAAATAAATTTGATAATATAAAATTCTAAAAAATTGATGAACTTAATGGTTAAGTGATAAAAAGGCGGTGTTATAACATTAAAGACTAGAGTTCAAATTGACTTTATCTTTATTTTTGGAGAAAAAGGCAACTATCACCAAAGGACATCCTACACCAATGCATGTTGTATATATACCTCAATGGTCCTACTTAAAAAAGGTACACACAGGGCAGGTAATTAATACATGTTCTTCTGTTTCAAACATATATAGTGTGGACTTGCCAACAGTGGAAGATGAATATGCAATATAGTCTACAAGGATATTAATTACAATAATAACACACTTAATATTGATTTTGAAAATTTGTATGTAGAATCAATTTTATTGTACATTAACTCAAACGCATTAATATAGAAAAACATGTATTCATATACATAACTTACGATATATCTGTTTAATAACAATATAAAAAATAAAAATAAAAATCCTTCATTTATGTTAGATGATATAACATAAATTAAGACATGTGATGAGATGTTTTCCATTTCATAATCATTTTTATGAGTAGATCTTTTCCATCTTTTATTAGTTTTTTGTGGAAAAAATTTCTTCCTTCACTTCCAAAGAATTTTTTTTTCATGTAAAAAATTAAGAAGATATATCACTATATGTCTCAACTTAACAAAAATCAACTATTTTAATTATTATTTTACATATTGTTATCAAACGGAACCTAAGAAGTAATTGGATTTTGATCCTAAATGAAAAAACAGAGTAGTGTGAAACGGGATTTAGAATCACCAACAAAGCGAGCTAGCTAAAAGAACTCTTAACAATAAATTATTAAGAATCCAGTAAACAAAAAAATAATATGTAAAAATAAAGTTCGTAGACTCATTTTGACTGACTGTTGATGATTATAAATATCTCATTCCCAAAACGAGCTCTGTTCCATAAGTATGTGGAGGCAGCAAGCAATAAGGCCTTGGTGTTTGGTGTATTCATTGGAAAAGGTACCTTAGTGCTTTGTGCCACTTAACAACGTACACAAACAAAAGACTTTTTATACAGTGTATCAAACCATTTTTCTTTATACTGCAAGTGCCAAATTTACCACTCAATTGAATAATAAATATATTAAAAACCTCCCACAAACTATGTGATTGGCATGAATTCCAAAAACTACGTACAATGAGTAATATAAGTACTACGTTTAAGATGATCTGAGAAGTTACATGATAAAGTAGCATAATGTAAGAAAAAACTAGAAAGATTCTATGATCAGAAGCTTCAAAACCATCAAACTCCCAGAAAATTTAAGTTCATTTTTTTCACAGTACAAATAATTGTAACTCAGTAACTGTGTGATCATCCAAAGGCTAAGTACCAAAACATAGACAAATGCCTTAAGCTAAATCAAATTAGGAACAGTAATCTTATGAGAATTATGAGCATTTATTTATGAGAACATAGGAATTAATTTAAACCCGTTAAAAGGAAACATGAATCATTGTACCTAATAGTCAGTCAAAGTAGAATAATTAACAAAACATAGGCGTGATAAAAAGAAATTAAGCAGATGAGACGTCATATGTGGAAGTGATCCATATAATTTGAGTTAAAGAAACTTACTGAACAAAATAAAAACTTGATTAGCAACTGTGACAATTACACCTTTAACTGTCTACTGGAAGAAAAATGATTGTAAGCAGCATATATAATAAAATTATTTCACAATTCTATAAACACTTAGTTGCACATCAACTTCTTAATAAACAACCTTATGTGCAAATCAGCTTAATATAGTACCACAATATGCTTATGTAGAGGCTTGTATGCAACTGTAAAAAAGAGAAGTACCTGTTTTGTGGCACTAGGTATGCGAGCACCAAAAACTCAGAAAGCCCCACACATTTTAGCTCCTATAGAACATAAATGCTTTGCAAGAGAAAGAGAGGAAGGCATTGACTGTTACAACCTCAGTAGTAAAAAATTCCAGCTCGAGCTCGGTAAGGCTGTGTCAGATATGGCAAAAAGAATAAAGAGAAACGTCATTTTCACATAACAAGCCTGGAAGTAAGCATTTGTTCAATCTATAACTATGTATTACTTAAGACCCATGATAACAATTATATCAATTAAATGAAGGAGCCTATATTGAAAAATTTTAAAAATATTGAATGCCTTGCAATAATCCAACTAATACATTTTAATGTACCAATAAATCAAATTAATAATAAAAAAAATAAGCAGCAGTGACTCATATCTAAAACGAAGAGAAGTTCCTTCTATACTTTTACATAACAAGATTGAAAGATGTATTTTTTTCATCTCTAGGTAAGATTTCTAACATGCGGCATTCCCAAACAACAACAAAATAATACGCCTTTTATAGAGAGAACAGTCACCCCTTTGAGAAAAAGGACCATCAATTTTGAGAAGAACATGGAATACCATTTTTTATGAAATTTGGGGGAGATGATCTCTATGACAAGATGTCAAGAACAAGGCTTAGAGTTGAGACTAGAGTACCTTTGAAATCGAGTTCACATTCAACCTAAAAAAGCCTCGAATTTCATAACTGAGTCGGCTGGTGGTGATTCACAAGGCAATAATGGTTCAAATGGAAATAAAATCTTCTGTTAGACGTAGATAAATCTTTTGGGTGTTTCTTGTTTGCAACAAATCTGAGAAATTTTTCTTTGCAATTTGAGTTCACATAGTCAAAAAGCCCCAAATTTCAAAACAACAATGGCTAAAAAACTTATATATATATATATATATATATTAAGAGAGAGAGAGAGAATCGAGTTCCATGGATCTATAAGCTGAAAGAGAGTTGCAATGGTGAAAGAATGGACATGGCAATAGTGAGAGAGAGTGGAACGGCGGTATAAAAGCATAGAGTGGTTAAAAAATGATACAAATTGTGATATAGGGTTTTTAAGGATGTATATATAAATTGAATGGAACAACGAGTTTATTATTAAAATTATGACTAATAAATGCAGTCACAAAACTAATATGTCAATTTTGGTAAATTATATTTTTAGTTATTGTCATCTTATGACTGCTTTTGGCAGTGATAAAGTTAAAAAAAATTATCACTGTCCAAAACAGTCATACAATTTTAATTTTATTTTTATTCTATCCTTGTAACTGCCATTGGCAATCATAATGTTTGTCATTGCTAATGGCAGTCACAAGACTCGCGAGAACAAGTGTCACAAAAGCCTGTTTTTTGTGTAGTGGCATGACATTGATGTTAAACATTGACCATTCAGTCTGAATGATGATTGGAGATGAAGTCTTCTGATGATGATTCAGCAATTAGTGTTGGATCAAGAGCCATTGTGAGGTTTTTATAATTGAAACTGTAGAATAAAAGTTGGTTATGAGAAAACTAGGGTTGAATTTATGATAGGAGCATTAAAAATCCTAAGAACTAATATAAGGTTGTCAAGATCTGGTAATAAATCATTGAACCCGTCAAACAAAAATGACGTGTATAACTAGTTTAACTACAACTATAAGATTGGGATTAATTTTAGAAAACAAACGCTAAAACTAAGATAAAGGGGGTCAAAAACCTAGGAACCGTTCTATGGGTTTAAAGAACCAATAAAAAAACCCTTGAACTGGTCAAAAATTGTTTAGCAGAACTGGCTAAAGTGGCAGAATAAGGGTGTGTGGGTGCGCGTGAAAAGTATGAGGTTATGTCACCCGTGTGTAGTGCGTTAAGCATGTGCAGGGCATGAACGGATGCTTCTGGGTTAGCGCATGTGGGATCAGATGTGGTGAAAGAACTATAATAGGTTTGGGTGATAAAACAATGGCTCTAAGATTTAAGAGAGCAGGTTTGTACGACTGGCAGAATTAGGTTAATTTATTTAGATGTGTATGAGGTATGATTTTAAAGCATTGGTTCTGAATTTGTGTGGCATGGCTAAGGTTTATGTGAGGACAATTGTGTATGATTAGTTAGGGTTTTTACAAATGAGAACATTATTTTTAGGGTTATATACATGATGAGAATATGAAACAATAAAATAAGTAAATAATGCAACTCATAAGTAGCCAGCGAATAATATATTCCAACAATAACAAGAAACACACTTTATTTGCCCAATTTTTTTTATAATTTTTCTTTATAGAATATACAAATTAGATTATTCGAATATAAATGACCAATTTAAGTATATCGATATATATGCCAATGGTTTTATAATCCATTGGCATTTGTATGTCTACCTTTTGTGGTGTGATGGTAGTTGTGATTTTATGGCTTGTTAATAAATAGTTGTGTTGTAAAAATCATTCCTCTATAATAAAAGAAATAATATACATACACATATTATTATACTTTTTATTTTGTTTTAAAAGGAATATACCATAAATGAAACATAATTTTTTACGTCTTTTAGATGCAATAAAACATGATTGACATAATTATAGACACAATAAAATATAGCACACGGTATAACTTTAATTGCCACTTTATGTGTTTTAATACGTGATTTTGTTTGACATAGCAAGACAAATTAAAATACGAACATGACATGGCATATTATTAGTTTTAGCTAACATGATTACTAACTCCTTAAATACAACATGATTTCATTTTCCACATAATATACATTACCGCAACACAAACACAAGTAGAAAAAAAATATACCTTTTCAGACTCGATGTACAAGTCATGATTACACAACATAATACTAATTACATGTCAATTTCATGCCAACATTTGAATACAAAAACGATATGTAAGGCATGTAAAGTCTAAATTTATGTTAGCTTTATACCTTCGAAAAAAATACGTTTACTTGTAAGCTAATTGAGTCGTTTGAGATTAAATACGAAGAATTGCAAGTAAGCCAAGCTACCAAAGCGATGCATTGAATGATTACATCGAGATAGATTCGGTGAGTATTGGCATCTGAATTTAATTTCCTAGGTGGTATTTTTTAGAAAAATCTTTTAGATTGAATTTTTTTTTTTTTACTATTTTAGTTAATGTTTTTTCAGTGTTTGTAATGTTTCGGCTTACCAAATTTATGAGAAAACTCTTAAATTATATTCCTAATATGTTTCTAGAATTGTCCCAAAAATCTAAGTCAAGTTGAAGGTCAAATGAATTTAATGCGAAGGAAGACAAAAACAAAAAGAAATAGAAAAATTAATTTAAAAGAAAAAAATTATTAAATAAACAAAAACAAAAAGAAATAGAAAGTCTTATTACACATTAATTTTTACCAAAAATATGATGAATAATATTTTTTTGAATGAATGACCTATTTTTAATTAGTGATTAGTGTAAGAGGCCTATTTTGTTTTATATTTTAAATGAAGGTATTTGAATAAATTTAAATATCATTTAATTAATGAAAACATGTTATTTATTACCTAAATTACCCCCTCCTTATTTTTATCAAGTTCCAATCATAGCTTTTTATGTTTTAAACCAAAAATATGGACTGCAAAATTCATATTGCAATGAAATATGGACTGCAATATGAAATTTGTACTAATATGGACTGCAATATGAAATGCAAAGTTCATATTACAGGAAAATATGGAGAACAATATGAACTTTGCACAAAACATATGGACTGCAAAGTTCATATTGCAGTGAAATAGATAAATTATGCACATAAATTTGTACTGCAATGTGAACTCTGTACAAAAAATATGGACTGCAAAATTCATATTGCAGTAAAATATGGATTGTAATATGAGATTTGCACAAAAAATATGGACTGGAAATTACATATTGCAGTGAAATATGAACTGCAATATGAACTTTGCACCAGAAATATGGACTTCAAAGTTCATATTGCAGTCCATATTTTAATGCATTTTGGTATTTTTTTAGTTTATTTTAAGGGTTGGGGTGTCATTTTGCAATGAAAAGAAAAGACACATGTCATCTTATCAATAAAATAAAAAATAGGCCTTTCATTTACAAAAAAATTATTCATTGACTTTAGTGTGAAAATCTTTCTTTAATAAGACATTTTTTTCAATTGTCCATATTTTAATTATTTTTAACCATTTCCTAAAGAGAGTTGGCCTCCATATTTTTATATAAATAGACCCATAGGGTAAGGGACTTTTACACATAGTTTTGACATATGTTTTGAGATAGTTTTTACACATTCGAGAGATTAAAACCTCAAAACATAAAATCACTTCAAGATTTTTTATTCATGCCAAAGTAAGCGTTCTTTCTTTGAAGAACAAATCAAATCCCAAAGTGCATATGATTGGCAAACGGACTTGAAGAACGGTGCGATACTGTAGAAAGTGATTCGTTGTATATCTGTTCATGTGATTCGAACAAGAGGTTTATACGTGCAAAAGGTGGAGACTTTTCCAGGCGGTTTGTGCGATACAAATTTTGTAAGTCTGTGTGATTTGTAATTAATCGAGTCTGTAAACCTTTGTGCATATAGTGGATTATTAAGGATTAGTCCTGCACTGTAGCGTTATCTCGTTAATTCTGGTGTTTGTTTATCTGCTTATTTGTTTTATTAATTGCTGCGAATTAGAAAAGATTAAACAGGTTTCCATAATTAAAATTCATAGACTATTAGGGTTAAACTTTTAATTCGATTAAAATTGGTTTTGAGAATCCAACCACCAAATAACAAACCTAGGGTTAATTTATTTAATCCGCTTCTGCGCGCTTTATCTTTTTCAAGGCTGGCCTTGTAAATGTGCAGACTGAACAACCACAAATGGCCAAATAATTAAATAAGGCTTAACCATATTATCACTAGGGCATTATAACTAGAATTGGTAGTTGTTGACTTAAGGTCTTAATCTTATTTTGATAATAACAATAAATCAATCATGTGTAATTTAACATGTTTCTTGATATAAGTATACATTTCATTTACTTGGAAAATTCAAGAAAAACATGACAAGGATCAATCTTTCACTATTCGATCATTGGACAAGATAAGGAAGATCAAATCTCTCAATGCAAATCATGAAGCACAAAGGATCAAAAAACTATATGAAAAGCTTTAAGGAAAAAGCTTCAAATGAAGATCAATCTGAAGAAACAAATCAAAGCATTCGAAGATTCGTTAATTCAGTAATTGAGTGAGTGCTTAAGATTTATGTAAAGTTACTTTATTGATCAAATCCTTATAGCTCAAACATATTCATGCATCTTTTAAAAAATTGATTCAAACAAACTTGAAATCGAATTTATTTGAAAAACATCATTTTACAAAGACCGAGTTTCAAAATAAATTCATATTAATTTTAAATGATCATATTTTAAGCTATAATAAAAATAGATATCTTAGAAACATATCTTTGAGATTAAAAAATCATTATAATTTTATTTGGAACTAAATTGTTAAATTACAAAAATATTTTTATTTTACATTTAAAATTCGTTCAATGTTTGCCCAGTTTTGATCTAACGGTAAGATGGAGGCCTTCCTGAACTCCGATCATTTTGAAATTTTTACAGTAGTTAGAAAACATCTCTTGTCACTTTTCAATAAAATTTGAGTATGATCCAACGGTCTAATTGGGAGAAATTATGAAAACAAATTTGAATTTTTTGTCAAAATTAGCTGTTGGAAAGTTTGAAAATGTATAACTTTGACCCAAAACCTTTCTTAATCATTCCCAACGGCCATATGATTTTGCAAGCTATATATATGATGTCTTAGATATGTTATAACACACACCTTGAATTATTCTAATACTCTATTATTCATATATTCAAATATGCAAAGATTCAAGAACACATTTTGATTAATCTTTCATCTTTTGAGCTATATATTTTTGATCAATCTTGATAACTCTAGTGTGAGCTTCATTTGTAATCTTCAAATACACTTGATAGTTATTGTATTAGTGTGTATCACCACAAACAATTCATTCTTCATTTCAAAAGAGAGTTTGTCTCTTTGTAGAGCAAAAGAGAATATCTTGTGAGAAGTGTAGTGTGTATAACTACATTGTGAGTGTTGCGTGCATAACAACATTTGTATTGAGGTTTAATCTTCACCCGAAGAAGATTGAATAGTGAAAATTCTCGGGAAACTAACCGAGCACGGACGTATGGTTGAAGAAACCGAACCGTGAGGACAAAAAGTCTTGAGCTTCAAATTGGTTCAATCTTTCTAACTCAAGCTCTCTTTTTATTGTTATATTATTGCTTGTATTTTGAGATTGCTTATTTGCTTGTCTTGGAATTGATTACTTGAAATTTATTATTTCTTTGATATTGTTGCTTAGTTAAGTTGCTTTGCTTAAATATTTTTAAAACGTTTTAATTCCGCATTAAGTTTTTAAAACCCTATTCACCCCCTTCTAGGGTTGTTTTCCGACCAACAGTAGTAATATCTTATTCTTAAAATGACAGAAAATTATATTATTTTGGTTTATATGGCTTGAAAAATAAGTCTCTTTGCTACTGTACTAACCTAAGTTCAAGTCTTGCCCTCTTCCTCATTTTTTATCATTTTGGGCTCGTTTGGTTTGTGAATAGAATGGGCATCCTAGATTTCTGACATCTAGGATGCTTTGCCAATGTTTGGTTCATACATGAATTATTCTTTCTTATAACGTCAAATTACCTTTCTATATTTTGTTCAAATGAAAATAGGAGTAAAATATGTGTAAGAATTACCAAAATATTCTTCGTTTTATAAAATTAAAAAACAAGTCTTAACAATTTTACTAAGGCAAAAATTTGTTTTTATTGTTAAGAACTGTGAAAAGTAATCGTATGTATTTAATAACACAAAGAAAAACTCAAAAAAGTAATAATAAAAAGAAAAAGTTCAATAACAAATTTTTTTTTCTTTTCAAGAAAATGTAAATGAAAAAAGAAGAAGTTGTCTTGGTAAGTATAAGGGATATTATGGTCTTGAGAGGTAATCGTAGAAGAAATCTAAAAAAGAATACCTAGAGTAATTCTTTATTCCCATCTATTTAAGAGGGAGAACTTTGAGGGAATACTCCATTCTTGGAATGATGTATTCCTAACCCAAAAACCGAACTAAACATCGGAATCCGGCCTTCTGTCATGGAATGTAACATTCCATAAATGATTTAAAACTCGAATCAAACGAGTCCTCAATGTTTTCAACTTCTTTTTTTATACAAGCAATGGTAAATCCGTACGTGTGGTTTTTGGGGAGAGGGGAGAAGGATACCCTGTGTGAATAATCACACTCTTAACCATTGAAGTAAAGTCCGGATCTATCTTTCCAACTTCTTTCTATATTGTTTTAATTTATCTTCTTTTTCCATTTTATATTTATAACTTCTTGCTATTTTTTTATTTTTCTTCTTTTGCCATTTTATATTTTCAACTTTTTTCCCTTTTGTTTTAATATTTTTTTTTGCCATTTTAATATACCTTACTGCAACACAAACACAAGTAGAAAAAACAAAATGTACCTTTTCAGACTCGATGTACAAGTCATGATTACATAACATAATACTAATTACATGCCAATTTCATGCCAACATTTGAACACAAAAACGATATGTAAGGCCGGCCCTGTAGATATGCAGATTGAGCACCCACAAATGGCCCAATACTTAAATAGGGATTAACCATATTATCACTAGGGGCATTATAACTATATTTGGTAGTAATATCTTATTTTTAAAATGGCAAAAAATTAGATCCTTTTTGTTTAAATGACTTGAAAAATAAGTCTCTTTGCTACCGTACTAACCTAAGTTCAAGTCTTGCCCTCTTCCTCCTTTTTTGCTATATGTTTTCAACTTCTTTTTTTATACAAGCAATGGTAGATCCGTACATGTGGTTTTTTGGGAGAAGGGAGAAGGATGCCTTGTGTGAGTAATCACACTCTTAACCACTGAAGTAAAGTCTGGATCTATCTTTCCAACTTCTTTCTATATTATTTTCATTTATCTTCTTTTTCCATTTTATATTTATAACTTCCTGCTATTTTTTTTTTCTTCTTTTGCCATTTTATATTTTCAACTTTTTTATCTTTTGTTTTAATATTTTGTTTTTGTAACAATCGTTATCTTGAAAAAAAATTATTTCTCTCTCTGATTTTAATTATGCCTCCTCTCCCTCCACACACACACCCACCCCTCAATTTCTAAAAATGTTTGTTTACACTTAAAAAATTCTTATCTTTCTATCCTTCTCTCTTTTTTCTTTGTAAATTTCACTGTCTGTTTCTCTTAGTCCTCTTTTTCTATAAATATTTTCAACTAAAATTTTACATAAAAGTAAACCAATAAAAAAAAATGAAAAAGAAAAAAAAATACGAATAGGTACAACCTTTTTTTTGTGTTAAAAAAAATAATGTAAAAATTATAGTGCGTTTATATATATGATTATATAAATGTCCTAATTTTAATTTTTGTATAAAACCCTTCGAATCATAAAACTGGCCTGACAACATAATATGACTCCGTGTTAAATTCTGTAGACATTAAAAAGGAAGCTAATACAACATTTTTTTTTTTTGTAGCAATGTTGTTTCAATTCGTTTCATTATTCATGGCCGTGGAAGATCTGTAGGACGTGGGGGCCTCTTCTGGCTATGTATGAGTCCGAGGCCTTTACATATGCGTGATTGATGTGTGCTGAAGCCCAAATTTTCATAACTAAAGGTGACATTTTTAAGATAGATACAAAAACACATTACGAAACGAAATAAATTGGTTCAAAAATTTGTGTTTGTATCTAAAATTTTGGCACGATGCTGTGTCATATCATATATGTGTCCAATTTTTAGAACGAAATTAGAATTATGTTGTGTCAATTGTGTTTAATTGAAAAGAAATATAATATTTGTACTTGTGTTGAAATGTGTTTATTAAGATGAAAAATTATAATCACGTCTATCTGGTCATTTCATGTTTGCACATGTCGTGTTAGTGAAAATAACACTGTTAAGCATGATATTTATTGCGATTCCTTCTCCTAACAATTTAAGCTTTTGGGAGAGATTGTTTCTAACATAGTATCAGAGCTTGGTTCTCTGGGAGGCCCGCTTAAGCTTTTGGGAGAGATGGTTTCTAACAAACACAATCTCATTTCATATTTTTGTTTTCGTTTTTCTTGTCGGGTCATGTCGTGCAAAAATATGAATTGCCACCTCCGCTCACAACTCTCCCTAGTATCTCTTTATATCACATATGTAAATTTGTATGTATATATATGTGGAGATAGACAAAAACTATTAGAGAGATTTTTTAATAGTGTCTGTCATATTTACAATGGAATATACAACCCACTCTACTACTCGAATAGTTTTTTCTATTTTTATTTATTTATTTAAATTTGTATGACACATTTTTATAAGCAAAGAAAATTGAAAATGCCTCATATTTCAAAACCCACGTGCATGATGTGTGTGCATGCATTCTTATATGCAAGCACATCATCAAATTAAAAATAAAAAAATATACAAATAAAGAGGTTTTCGCTTAGCGATAAAAGTCATGTTATTAATCAAAACTCCACGAGTTCAAACCGTAACAATTGTATAATTTTGCACGTGCTCTCTCTGTGTAGTTATATCTTTTTTTGGTTCTCACCTAGGCATTCCCTGCAGTCATTATTATTAACCAAAAAAAAAAAAAAACCTCTCATTTTAGGTTAGAGTTTGTGAGTTCAAGCTTCATCAAATATATTGTTAATTATTTAAAAAATAATAATACTATAAGCCTTCTTTAAAAAAACAATATTATATTCTACAAACAAAGCTCCCTTCGGATTCATAAATACTAGAATGCATCGTACATGCATATCATCTATTTAAAATACAAAAAATATGTTATTGTTGAAATAGCAGCACAATGGTAAGATTTTCCCTACATTTTACTTAAAGTGTAGAATCTTGCTATATAAAATATTTCAATTTTATAACAATTAAAAGGATGGTCAAAATAAAAACACCTAAATATAAAGTCATAACCGCCAAGTTACACACTTTTAACATGAGTACGTTTGCACCGATAAATTCAATATAAAATAAGAAAAGTATTTGATAAACGAGTTAAGCTTAGTGTTTTAAATTGTTATTATTAACTAAAAGATTGCATTCAATTCCTAGAACTTAATATATTTTTTTTCTACAAAATAGGATCAAAATAAGGAAACTACCAAAATTCAGTGTGCATGAGCGTGGAGTTTTGAAAGTGTATAGAAAATGTTTAAGCTACCCTTTACATTCTAAAAATTACAATAGCATAGTGCTTGAAAGGGACTCAAATTATAAATTTAAACATGAAAAATGATAAAGGCACATGTTAAAATTATTATAAATGACAATAATAAAATTTTGTATGAAAATTTGTATCATATTTAAAGTATATTAAAAATTAATTATTTTTAAAAATAAATATTTAATATATATTTTTAAAGTATGTGTTAACATGACTCTTTATATGTACATTGTATAAAAAATTACCGAGTACGCATGGAGCGTGCCGCTGACTATATTATTACAAGATTAATGCCACTATTCACGGGTTCGACCCCGAGAACCCTGTAATTCCGCGCCACACCATTTTGAAACAATAGTTTCTCTCTCATCTTTTTTCTTCTTCCCTCCATTATCTTCCCGCCTCCTCCATCTCCCCTTCCTTCCTTAAAGCCCGCTTTCTCTCATCTAACTTTCTCTCACTCACTCACTCACACAACCTCTCAAACTCCTCTCTCTCTCTCCCCACGCCCTCTACCCCTTCCTTCACAATGCCCCTCCGCCTCCGCAGACCCTCCCACAACCGAAACTCATCCTACTTAAAATTCCTCAAGCCCGGTGCCCTAGCTCAGCTCCGAGACTCCAAAATCAGCGCCAGATGTAACAGATTCGGTTCCCAATCCCAGATCTGTCTCTACCGCTCACCGTCAACAGCCGGTCAACTGCCGGCCGGTGAGCTCGACGGCTTGCCTTGCTTTGCCGGCAGGATCTACGGACCTCGATGTCCTCAGAGGAAGAAGCTTGCTGCAACTAAGTGCGTGTTCTTTCTAAGCCCCAATCCGTCTAGTCCGGTTCCGGATTTGTCTGAGTCGAATATCGATGTGTTCGGTAGTGATATACTTCTTGCTCATTGAGTAATTTGTTAGATCTGTTGGAATTTTTTTTGACTATTGTAGATTGGTGTTGGTATATGTTTGTACCAGATGGCAATTTTCGTGTTCGGTTAGGGTATTATGGAAATACATGTTACCTAGGGTTCACATTAGTAATAAAATTATCAATTGTTCAAATATGGATTGTGTTTTGAGTTATAATTTTGTGATTCAGTTCTACATTTGCGTGCTTAGGGTTAATTGTTTATTATAGAGTGTATATGGCCTATGATTGATAATTAAGGAACTACGGTGCTGAATTAGGTAATCGATTCACAAAGTCTGTTCATTCTATAGTAATAGTGATGACAGCTTTGTGTCCCTGTGCCGAATTATGTGAAATAGATGTTACCTAGCTCATTGAATAAACTCGTTAGATCTGTTGGAATCGATTTGTGTATTTTCCTGTTGTAGATTGGTGTCTTTTGGTAGTGTGTACTGTATGGCAATTTTTGTGTTAGGTTAGTGTATATATTATGGAGATGGATGTTACCTAGGGTTCAAATTAGAAATAAAATCGTCAATTGTTCAATTACTGATTGTTCTCGAGTCGATAATTTGTGATTCAGTTCTACATATCTGTTCTTGGGGTTAATTGTTGATTATAGGGCATCTCTGCAGACTCTGCTATATGAATTATTGCTAATGAACTACTGTTACTAAATTAGGCAATGCATTCGCAAAGGATGTGAAAATTATTGGGCAGCTTGAAAGCCTATTCATTATATGATCAATATAGATGATAGTTTTTGTCCCTTTAATGTCTTCTGTGAAATTTGTCTCTCCATTTCTATTTGTTTATTTGTGGTCTTAACTGTATTATGTTTACTATCTAAGAACTATTGCTTTCAGTACTCTCGTTTGATTGGGATTTTTTTTCATCCCTTGAATCTAAAATGGTCATTTATGAAAGGTTTGAGCCTCGTCAACTTATGAATCAACCTCTAGACATGAACTATAAGAGTCTACTGTGAATTTAGTCAATTTACCAATTTAAGATTCTAGGAACGAACCAAAACTTGAACCGAATGATCATTGAAGTTGAAGTATCTGATCCACAATGGATGATGAAATTCTGTAGAAGTCATTCTTGTACTAGTGTTAAAGCCTGTTGTCAGTCTATAATCTTAATAGTTTCTATGTTTATGAATTCATCATAATTGTTTCATTCTTTTATTATGAATCCTGAATATGTTAATTTGGGATGGTGTTCAGATTTCATGTGAGTTGCATTATCATTGCAAACTTATGTTACCGTATTCTCTTGCTATGTTTTGAGTTTTTCTTATTGTCTATAGTTAATAGCTAAATTATATGCAACTATTTATCTATATTACAATACATCATTTTTGACCAATTTTTTTTCCGATAAGTATAAGAATTTAATGGCTAAAAATACACATGTTATAGTGTGCGTTAGTTCTATACCATTGTATGAGTTTTATATACACATTAAGATGTCACGTCAAAGTTAAAACACTCACACCAATAATATATACACAATCAACTCTCACACTAATAATTTTGTCTACATTAAAAATGCCATAACTTAAAATAAAAAAATCAATCTATACAAAACACTATTTTTGACCAATTTTTTTTTTCAAAAAGTATAAGAATCTAATGGCTAAAAATACACATGTTATGGTGTGTGTTAGTTTTACACCATTGAATGAGTTGTATACATATATTAAGATGTCACATCTAAGTTAAAACACTCATACTAATAATATATACACAATTAATTCTCTCACTCTAATAATTTTGTCTACATTAAAAATGCCATAACTTAAAATAAAAAAAATTCAAAATTTAATATTTAAAATCTACTAATCAAAATCAATTATAAACAAGATACATCATGACTATAGAATTATGTAAAAAAAAAAATCAAGAAAAATTATTGAGTAACATTTAATCACGTATTTTATGTGTTTGTATATTTTGGCCTTGAGTTTAATTTATTAAAAAATTATTTTGCCGAGATCAAAAAATAAGATTAAAAGATTTTTTTAAAAATTCGATCCAATCCAGACTACTTTTAGGTTTTCTATCATTAAATTATATTGAACTTATATTTCGGTTACTCAAAATGTTAGACTATACTTGACAATGAATTCAAAATAGATTGATTGGTGTTTGTTAATTTAAATTTGTCACATTTTACTCTCTTTTATTCTATTATCATATCTTATTTATTTCACCATGCCGGATTACACAGATATACCCTAGTTTAAAAGAAAACTTAGTTAAGTTGAGTCCTTTATTCATTCACGGCTCTATGTTTCCTACGGGAGATGATACTCCCTGTTCAAACTGAACCTTCTAAAGATGATTGACATACTTTGTTCAGTAGAGTTGCATTTAGTTCATGTGTTTTCAGAAGTTTGCAAAGCCAATTAAGGATAGTTTTTCATCGGGTAAGGAGAACTTTAGTGTTTTAGAGGTGTTGCTAATATTTTTCATAATATGAAAAGAAGTGCGCGATCAGTTTAAGAGTTTTTGTGCTTCGATTTAACTGGCATCATAAAATTCAAGTTATCATCATGCAATATCAAACCTTGCACGAGTTTATACTAATATAAGATTCCTAAAAAGTACAAAAGCTTGAATAAAACAAGCACTAAAACTCTAAAAGAAATAGTGTGCGCAAAATCTCTATTTGGTTTAGTATTTTCATGTATAGTATAAATTAGTTCTTTTGAGTGAATGTGTTAGCCTAGTGGTAAAGGAGCCCACTTGGATCTGGGAGATATTAGATTTGAGTCTCATCCAAGGCAGGGGGTTCTTAATTATTTGGATTTAAGGGCGTACTTGATATTGTGTGGTAAAGCGCACGATCTCAAGTTCAATTTCTCGCTATATTAAGATTCTTAGGGTCATTGTGGTGTCTTCCGGTCAACAAGTGCTAGGGTCTTGTGAGATTAGTTGAGGTAGGGCCTAGATACTCATGGATTTAAAACAAAGAAAAAAAAAGAGAAGTTTTACTAGCGATTTTGAAGCGAATGCGCAAGAAGCGATTTTGAAGCAAATGCGCAAGAAGCGAATTTACTGAGATATTCTTTGATAAGAGTGAGGTAAATTTTGTGGCTCTGCTTTTGGTTGGGTGTTGTGTCTAGCATTATATAGTAAATTCTAGCCTATGTGATAATGGATTGCAACTTCTTTTGCAACAATGACCATATTTGTTTCGTTTGCAGTGTCATAATATAATTTATGCTTTCTACTCCATGCTTATATATTGTTCTTGAGATATTGAGTCTTTGTTGCACAATCTCAACGACTACATCATTGGCGACAAAATGAACCGTGTGTTTGTATGTAATAGGGGAAATCCACCTTTGTTTTGCATAATCAAAGATGTTAAAATTTAAATCGTACCGTTGTTTTGAAAATGCACCTCAATCTCTCATTAAAATTTGCCAACGGGTCATTTCATTTCATGTCAGGTCTTAGCGGATGCGAGCTATTTTTATCTTTACTCAAATACAACCCGAAAAGCTATTAGATGATGTATTCCAAATTCGCATACGACTCAGTTTGTTATCGAATGATACGACACGGTCCGATAGTACTTGTTAAATAAATATCTTTTATATAATTTTTAACATGATAAAAAAATAACTAAAATAACTTCAAAAGTAGGGATACATATTCATAAAATTTAAAATAAGTACAAACCCTAACAAGATTTAATAAACTAAGGCCTTGTTTGATTCGGGTATTAAAAAGTGGGATGTGATTATTATTACCACTTTTTTTATAATGCCTTGTTTGATTCGCACAAATGTGATGGGATTACTAATACCGGTACTAACTTAATACCACTCTTTGTGCTATAATTTAATACCAGGGGGATGTGGTATTGTTTATTCAGGATTAGGAAAAAAGAATCATATATTTTCAAAAATGCCATTACTACTATAATATTTTCAAAAATGTCACTACTACTATATTATTATTATTTTTAAAAAAAAATATTTAATTTTTAAATTTTTTTTTGAGAACTTTTTTTTTTGAAATTTTGTTTTTCAATTTTTTTTTTAAAAATTAATTTTTTTTAAAAAACATTTTTATTTTGTTAGTCTAAAATATAATCTCGTATACGAGTTACAGAACCAAACATAGTATTAACATCAGCATGAAATATCCCAGTATTAATACTGCATGAATCAAACATGGTATTATTAATCCCACTGATCCTAATACCTGAATCAAACGAGGCCTAATAGTACCCGCTGCTTAAATTTTATACTAAATGAGGGCCCTTGTTTTTTTTTCTTATTTGATACTCCGTATTACACTTATACAAAAAATAAAAAATAATAAAAATTCAATAAAGTCATTGGTTTTTTTTAATAAATAAAAGCAATGAATATAATTGATTTAAGTGGTTCAACTCTTCAAGTATAGATAGGTGAAAAGGAGTAAAACTCGAACTTGGGTGCTTCGCGTGAATACTCAAATTTTAAACCATTTATACTTTTAAACAAAACATATCTACCACAATCTTTTATTTTATTTATATAATGTCATTAAGCTAAATTTTTTTTTGGGAACAACAAAATTTAATTATTAAATTACATAAAACATTTGTTAATTATCAAATTGTTCATCATAATTTACAATGGATCATTTTGAAATAAAATGTATAATATACTATTACAATGCCAATACCAATACCAATTCCTGTTCTTCTTCTTTTTGAGACTTAATTTACTAATTAAAGTCGGCCTCTTCATGTCTAGTTTGAGTGATTATTGATGATTTAATTTTTTGAGAGTTAATGTAACCACTCTGAGATTCATTTTACTCCTATTTATTGGACATTAGACATTGGGTTATTTTGCCATTAAACCGCTGGTATCAGTGGCGGAGCCAGGATTTCAATCTAGTGGGGCTTGACTATTGCTAAGAAAAAAAAAACCTACAAGAAATACTAACATGACAATATATATATATACTATATATGTACGTATATTAAAATTAGGGCATTAATTGGGAAAAAAACAAATATGGCACATTCACAAAATCCAATGGACATAAATAATCTTAAGCCATAACCCTAACTCAATGCCTCAATCACAAATTCAAGATAAATATTTTATTTTAACCTATATTTAATGCCTTAATGGCTAAATCAATACCTCAATAATATAATAAGTATAATAATGTAATTCAATTCACAAATCAAGTATTGGACACAAAAAATAAAAATATAAAAATATAAACTTACACAAAGAGAGAGTCCAAAAAAATTGTAGCTGAAGAGAAAGATACCGATCTTGTTAATTGACCATCCCCACAGTCTAATACTAAAATGAGAATGAAAATCTAATTATATGAACTAGAATTTGTACATGAGAGATTGAGAAGAGTGCTGAGAGTTACAACCTTTTTTCCCCTTTTTTGTTTTCGTTTTGGCAGTGATCTATCTTGATTTATTGTCTTTTTTAGTAAACATAATTACAATATTATCGTCAAGATTTTGAAACCTTACAAAGTCAACCTCAAACTTTAAATATCTACATAATAGTTCTTGTATTATCATACTTATAAAACAAAAAAAAATCCCAATTCAGGTGGGGGCTTAAGCCCCCCTTGTCCCACACTCCCTTTGCCTCCGATTGGTATAAGAATTACGGTGCTTGTACTAATTGAAAAAGAATAAAGCATTTTTTTGAATTTGTTTTCTATATAAATGCAATATCAAACAGGAAATAAAGGGGGTTATTTGGATTTTGAGATCCATAATAATTTCGATGAAATCGAGTTTGCGGATTTGTCATGAGGGGCAAAATTGGTAGTTTGCTAATTCTAATATTTAGAATATTATAATCATATTGACTAATTTTAAAAGGTTCATACTTTTTATTTTTTCGAAAACAAATATGTTGTTTCTTGTAAAATTTTAAAACAATATAAAAAAAATTATATTTTGTTAATTTTCAGCTTCTTAAGATGAATATATTCTTTAAGAAGTTATGGTAAGGTAGTTAATACCATAATGCATATGTTAATTATAAAAATACTCCCTAATATTAGTTTTATAAGAAAAAAAATCAAAAAAATGAAGTTTTTAACAAATCACAATAATCTACTTATGTGGGAAAACTAAAAGTTATTTGTGTCATGTACTTTTCTCTCTGTGTTAAAATGATGTTGTAACATATTTTTTTATTATTATATTTGAGGTACTGAATATATTAATCCCGATTATTAATCTGGGTGTATTATCATATTTAATACATTTATTAAATTAAATTATTAATTTGTGAAAAAGAAGAAGAAGAGGAAAGAATGGTAAGGTAAAAAATATTATTAAAAGATTTTAGAATGGGCCAAAGGCCTTATTGGGTAGTTGATAAAATGTCCTTGGCCCTAAAATGATTATATTTCCTGGCATTAGCGAATCTCCGATTTGAACCAACACTCTTTTCTTCTTTTTACTATTCTCTCTCTCCCTCTCCCTCTCTCTCGGAGTTTACAGTGTGCGTAGTTAGCAAGCGAACTAGACTAACAATGGCGGAACCCAAAACCAAATACGATCGTCAGCTCAGGTACTCTTCCCTTTCCCCTATTCTCTTCTCCTCACCTTATTCACACTTTTTGTTTTCACCACTATTTAGTTGTTAGTTACTTCTTTCAAACCTTCCTGATTGCCCTAGCTTTTAAACTACTAACACTCGTACTTCAAATTTCTTCTTGCGTTGATTTGATTTTTTTTGATATGATATTATGCCGTGTTTTGTTGCCAATGAAGAGAAATAAAGTTGAATTTGAGTTCCTAGAAAATCAAAAGATATCCACTGCAATGAAAATTTAAGACCAACTTCTCTTTTAGGATTTCAGTCTGAAATGTTCCTTTTTGGGATATATAATTAGTGTAGCAAATCTCACTGTTGAAAATAAGTTGTATCCTTGATAATTAATTAGGTTGAAATTGGTGAGTGAAATCCTTAAAAGTCAAAGTGCGACTATCGATTTGAGACAGAGAGAGTATATGAGATGGGGTTGTGTTATGGATTCGAATACATCACTGTAAGGCTTAAGTTTCGAATCCCACTGCCGGCCGTCCCTCTTGCTGGGCAATCTGTGAGAACTAAGTACTAATGTCAGTGCTCATTGAGCCTTGTGGCATGCCCTGGCCCTGGACTGGGGTAGCCTCTCCTCACCTAAACTTTTATGTATTAAACAAGAAAAGAAATGATTCAAGTCCCATGTGTTTAAAGTATAACATGTTAAGAGTGACACGTGAGTCTCATAGGCACCGTTCTCTCAAGAAACTGGTTTTCAGGGATAAGTTCTACCCGTAGGCTGAGCCAGGACGTAGTATAGCCAGCTCTGGTAGCGTATAGTGGGACCTAATGTAGGGTGGTTGGCTACAGCTTGGACCGTCTTTGCAAAGGGGCAGCCTAGGCGGGGGACCTGTAAATTAGATTAAAATGCATTTTCTTTTATAGTGCTAACTCCTTGAATATTGGCGGAGGAATATTTGTAGATTAGTGGAGCAGCAATGGTGGAAACGGATACCAGGTTCACTGCCAATAGAGTGGCTTCGTAAAAGTTGGAATGTGTAGTGTGGTAGCATGCTAATGCTATGAACCCAAGTTTGACTTTTAAAAAAGATAACATCTTGGAGTGGTGTGTGAGCTTCCTAAGCACACTTTCTTTGCGACCGAGTTTCTTAGGACAAGTTCTACCCTTGTTCTTGTAGTGGAAAGTAGTCAGGTTGCTATATTTTTGCAATTATCCCAAATCTTCACCTTTTAAAACGCATATAAGAAAGATGTTGCCATCGGCATTTGGAAGGAATATTGCGCAATGTCACTTTGGGGAGAGAAAACTGGTTTTAAGTGCAAATAGCTGCACTGGAGAAAGATGGTTGTGACTGAACTGTGAGTGTAATTATTTTCTTTTTTGGATAATATTCTGGGTTACGAGAAGTATTCCAGGAATCCCTGCCTAGGCCCTGCAAAGGTTGGCCGCCTAGGCTGGCAAGATGGTGACTTGGCATGATGGCTGGAGTTTGTTGCTCCTTCTTTGGAAAGAATTATTTTTGTCCAATATTTGAGTTATGGGGAATGCTTGCTTAGGGCATTTTCGTGCCTTTTCAAGAAGTGAAATTCTGTTTCTTGTAGTACGTAGATTAATAAAGAGGGACCTTGGACTTTTAGACCGAGGGAGTCCGTCTCAAATTGATAGTCCAATGTTCTTTTTCAACATCTCTCCAATTGGTTACCCTATTTCCTTTTTGGAACATAATCAATGTACCGAATCTTACAACGTAAAACAAGTTAAGTTGTATCATTGATTAGGTTGAAATCAGTGAATATTTAAAGTCAAAGTGAGACTTTCAATTTGAGATGGAGGGAGTATATGAGAGGAGGTTGTGTTATGGGTTCAACTCCTATGTGTAGAAGTACAACTTGTTAGAGTGTCATGAGCCTCATGGGCACCATTCCCCCACAAAGTTGGTTTTCATAGATAAGTTCTACCCACGTATGAGTGGTATCATTTTGGTATTAGAGCAGCCACCATGTTGGGACAGGACTTAGTGGAGCCAGCTACGGCTAGAGTACAATGGGACTGAATGTAGTGCGGTTGGCTACAGCTTGGACTGTCTTTGCAAAGGGGCAGCCTAGGTGGGGGACCAGTAAGTTGTTTTGAAATGCCTTCTTCTATAGCGCTAAGTTCTTGAATATTGGTAGATTACTGGGGCTGACATGATGGAAAAGGATACTAGTTTCGTTGCCGATATATTGATCTTAATAAAAGATGCTGTTTGAAATTCATAAGCAAACTTTCTGTGCAACCATGTTTTTAGGTACAAGTTCTACCCATGGTCTTGTATTAGATGGAAAGTAGTCGGGGTCCTATGTTTTTGCAGCTATCCTAATTTTGCACCTTTTAGAAGGCATATAACAAAGATGTTGCCATCGGCATTTGGAAGGAGTCATCCAAATCCAAAATGTTGCAAAACCCAGAGTGCCCCCACATTGTCACTTTGGGGAGGGAATACGGATTTAAAGTGTGAATAGCTGCACTTGAGAAAGATCGTTGACACTTTGGGAAATATGGCTAGAGAGAAACAAGAGTTTTTGAAGATTGTTACAGATCAGTATCTAGCTTATGGGATCACTTGAGATTCCTGATTGGTCTTTGGGCTAGGGCAGCTAATTTATTTGATAGTACTGATAGGCTTTTATTTGAGTTGGATTGTTGTAGTTTTTTGGACTGATTGGTTTTTTTTTTTGCTGTTTTGGGTTGAGTTGTTGCATCTTTGTAGTGGTTTTCTCATCCACTGCTATCTTTATTGCTTTTTCTTTGATGTAACTTTCTTTGAATAGCAATAAAATCTTTCGTTTCTTATAAAAAAAAACAGTACGTGTAATTATTTTTATTTTTTTGAATAATTCTCTGGGTTGCGAGTAGTATTCCAACATTCCCTACCTAGGCTGGAAAGTTGGTGACCTGGCACAATGTTAGGGTTTTGTGCTTTCCCCCCTTTTTTCTGTAAATATTTTTGTCCATATATGAATTATGGGGAATGTTTGCTTTGTGAACTCTTATGCCTTTTCAAGAAGCGAAGTTTGATTTCTTATACTACTAAATTTTAGTAAATAAAGAAGTAAATAAAAAACCGCCTGTGGTCCAGCAAACACGCTCAAGGCGCCGGGTTGTATAATTTGGCTGTGGGGAGCAGGGCGTGATGGTCATTTCCTGTCAATACATATTCATTGAATCTTAGATAAAAAGTATATATTTGTTGCAGGATCTGGGGTGAGCAGGGACAAGCTGCCCTTGAGAAGGCAAGTATATGCTTACTCAATTGTGGTCCTACTGGTTCAGAAACCCTAAAAAATCTTGTCCTTGGTGGTATTGGAAGTATTACTGTCATTGATGGATCGAAAGTTGATGTGGGTGACCTTGGAAATAACTTCATGGGTATGTGTCAAGATTATATCAGTTTATTTTGTGTTTTTAGTTTTACGTCTCAATTTTTGTTTTCTTATGATTTTGGCAGTGGATGAAAAAAGTGTTGGGCAATCAAAGGCAAAATGCGTATGCGAATTTCTTCAGGAGCTAAATGATGCTGTTAAAACCAAATTCATTGAAGAGTATCCAGAGGCTTTGATTGAGACAAACCCGTCGTTCTTTTCTCAGTTTGCCTTGGTAGTAGCAACACAGGTACGGGCTTGTGCCCATTACTGTTCTCCTAGTACTATGTTTGTTGAGAAGTTGCTTTTCAAAATCCAATAGGTTTTAACTAACTTATGAATATGAGGATCCAGATTAGCTTCAATTTGGCACAATGACTATACAGGTAAAGTTGTGAAATCTGGAACATTGATTTTAAATTGAGCTGATCATATTAGCTTTTCTTAAATAGAGTTGTCACCCAAGGGATACAATTTCTTTGGCGAGGACTCAAAATCTAGAACGTTTAATTTAAAAGCGATATTCCCCATTTCAACTTTACCTTTACAGTCATTGTGTCAACTTTAGTGAAGCTGGATCCAGAATATGATTGTATGGCTAATGGGGTATGTTCTCTAACATGTTACCTTAGTTAGCATTTACCCTTCCCTGACCCCGCTATGGCAGGAGCCTTGGGTACTGAGTTCCCGTTTTCATCATAATTATCTGTTCTATTTTTCTTATATATTTTTTGTGCCGTAACTGTAGCCATTAAGTTGATTTCACCTAGCGTAAAACGTGCGTGAGTGCACACACTGACATTAAAGAGAGCCAGATATATAGCTGTTCCAATTTATGTAGAGAAAGGAACACACCATTAGTCTGTATTCTATATAATAAGGGACAACTGTCCAAAGGGTTTCTGAAACCATCTTAAACATTTTAATGATTAATTTTAACCCAAAATTTAAGTCAATGGTGCAGATCATCTGTTACATTTAACATTTCCTCGAAAGTCCACTTAACATCTGGTGGATAGGGAAGGTTCCTATGTTTTCAATTGTAAACTATTTTGGTCCATGTAAATTTTTGAACAAATGTAAACTTTTGAAATGAACATCTTCCACCAGTGAGCGTTGTGGGCTTGTGGTTGATTGGTAAGGGCGGTTGTTCTCCTCGCTCAATGTTTGGTTTTGAGCCCCTCTAAGGCAGTTGGTGGTGCTAAACCTGGCACTGCTTGCAACAGTTATGGGATGGTTATTCCTTGTTGCGCCCATTGAGTTTGCTTCTTCATTGGGTTCAAATGTTCAATATAGGGGATAACACACTGTTTAGTATGGGCCCGATGCTCTGTAGCGGGTCTATGGGGTGCCAAAGAAACACGTCATGTTATGGCTCCATTTCTCATTGTGAATTTACTTATGTATGTATCTTATATTCCCATGCCCGTAATTTTTTTTTTCTCCCCTTAATTTTTTTTGAGTTTTTATTGTGGGTTCTTTATGGGTCTTTGACTTCACAGTTGGTGGAAGATTCAATGATCAAACTGGATCGAATCTGTCGGGAGGCAAATGTTATGTTGATATTTGCGCGGTCGTACGGACTCACTGGATTTGTTCGGATCAGTGTGAAGGTAAATTTGTAATTTCTTATCATCATTTTGGCATTTTGGACAATATACGGAAAATACTTTTATTTTGATATGAGAACTCTCTAAAGATTTACAACTTCACAAGTTAGGTACTACTCTCCTCTTCTTATTTCTAACAGGAACATGCTGTGATCGAATCAAAGCCTGATCATTTTCTGGACGATCTTCGGCTAAATAACCCATGGCCTGAGCTTAGGAGGTTAGGATTTCTCAGTTAGTTTTTTTAATCCTACTTCTTGAGTCTCTTTCTCTCTCTCCCTCCTTGATCATATTTGTACATTGACTGCTCAGTATTGATAATTCAGTATATTTTATTTATTTATGTTATTTTAGTTGTGGATAGAATCCCACCTTGATAGGGACTCTAGTTAATTAGGAGTTGTGTTTATTTCCTATATAAGGTGCATTGTTTTCATTAGTTATAAAATGGAATAAAATAATTCTTCTTCTCTAAATTTTCATGGTATCAGAGGGTGGTTAGGAACCTAGGTGTGGCCAAAACACTTGCCAGAAAACCCTAGCCGTCGTCACTGTGCACACCTAAAAAAACCCTACCCGCCGCCGTCGTTCTTTGCTTACTGGCATGCGTAATACTTCACCTTTCAAGAATCCAACCTCACAGTCTTGCTCGGAATTCCCAGACGAGTAGAACCCAGAAAGAGCCACCGGAAACAGACGTCGCACGCGCCCGCACGCGCCACCGCCCCTCTGCGCGTGGATCTCACGCGCCGTCAGTCTCCACCGCGCGTGGAGGCGCGTGGATGCTCCGATTGCTGCCAAAATTTCCAGGGCAGATCGTCTCTTTGTTCCGCACCTTCTTCTTGCCCAGTTTTGGTTAACTCAGTCCGGATTTGGCCTGGTTTGGTATTTCCAGATTTAGTGTAACGGGTTAGTGTGATTGCCTGCTGTTTTATTGTTCCAGCTTTGGTTTATTCAGTTCTGAGTTGGTTTAGTTTGATTCTCTTCCATATGAACTATAAACTTGCTATGGTGGGTGCTAGTAGTCCGAGTCTCACAGAATCTTCTAGTGGTTCCACCATAAGCTTGTCTTCTACGTCCACAGACACTATGTCGCAATTTGCTACTATTTATTCGATGAGTGAAAATCCCGTGGCCAATATTAGTCACAAATTGAATGGAAGGAATTACCTCGAATGGGCACAATCAATGAGACTGTTTATTGACGGCAAAAGAAAATTAGGTTATGTGAATGGTGAGGTAGTACCACCCCCATCTAACGACCCGGGCTTTAAGTCATGGCGCGAGGAGAATTCGATGGTTACCTCGTGGTTGATCAATTCCATGGAGGCTGGACTTGGTAAACCTTATATGTTCCTGCCGACCGCTCGAGATATCTGGCACGCGGTTAAGGAAACGTACTCGGGTCTAGACAATTATTCTCAAATGTTCGAACTTAACAACCAGTTGTGGAAGATGCAACAAGGAGATCGTGGGTTACAGCCTACTACCATGACATGATGGCCATATGGCAAGAGTTGGACTTGTTTGAAACTGAAGAGTGGGAAAACCCGAATGATAGTGCTCGTTACAAGAAGAAGGTTGAGCGAGGTCGGGTGTTTGTCTTTTTGGTTGGACTAAACAAGGACCTAGACGAGGTTCGGGGTCGTATTTTAGGCAGAATACCGTTGCCCACTATTCGAGAGGTATTTTCAGAGGTACGACGAGAAGAGGCTCGACGATCTGTGATGTTGAAAGACGAACGGGAGTCCCATACAGATGGTGAGGGCTCGGCACTGGTAGCCTTTGATAAAGCCGTAGACAGTGATAAGAGGGGAGGAAAACAGAAATTGTGGTGTGATCATTGCAAGTGGTCAGGTCATACTAGGGATAGTTGCTGGAAGCTTCATGGTAAACCAGCAAATTGGAAGAAGCGTGATAACAAAACGAGGGGAGGAACTCGAGCATTCCAAGCAAGCAATGCAGATTCAGTGCAACCATCTTCCTCAGAACCACTTCCATTTACAAAGGAACAATTTGAGCATCTGTGTAAAATGGTTCAAGCCCATTCTTTAGGAAACTCTGTCTCCTCATGTTCCATAGCTCAGTCAGGTAATAAGTTTACAACTACAATTGCCTGTATCAAATCCCATAGCAACTGGATATTAGATTCAGGGGCCACTGACCACATGACCGGTATCTCGGAATTTTTTTCGTCATACACTCCGTGTGCAGGGAATCAAAAGGTTAAAATTGCTGATGGTTCTTTCGCTGCGGTTGCCAGCAAAGGAACCATAATCGTCTCCCCGTCTCACTCTTAAAGATGTCTTACATGTCCCTAATTTATCGTATAATCTTATATCTGTCAGCAAATTAGCTCTTGATCTCAATTGTCAAGTTAATTTTTGGTCTTCTCATTGTGAATTTCAGGATTCAAATTCAGGGAAGACGATAGGGGTTGCTAAACAGGATGGGGGTCTCTACTTCTTCAATAATGGGTCTACCTCTGGAAGGCAAGACCGGCAGACTTGTTTTAATTCTATTTCTGTTTCTAGTGATAGTCAGATTTTGCTATGGCATTATAGGTTAGGACATCCAAACTTTCAGTATTTAAAGCATTTGTTTCCCAAGTTATTAATGAATAAAAATTTGCTTAAATTTCGGTGTGAATCTTGTGAATTAGCAAAACATCAACGCACGGTCTTTCCGTCTCAACCATATAAGAAATCACAACCTTTCACCTTGATTCACAGTGATGTTTGGGGTCCTTCTAGAGTGCCCACTTGGTCTGGTAAACGTTGGTTTGTAACTTTCATTGATGACCACACTAGAGTATGTTGGGTCTTTCTTTTAAAAGACAAATCAGAAGTTGGGAGTGTGTTTCAAAACTTTTACACCATGATACACACACAGTTTCAAACCAAAATTCAAATTTTTCGGAGTGATAATGGGAAGGAATTTTTTAATAAGATGTTAGGGGATTTTTTCGTTAAAAATGGGATAATTCATCAAAGTTCTTGTAATTATACTCCTCAACAGAATGGAGTTGCCGAAAGGAAAAATAGACATCTACTTGAAGTTGCTCGTGCCTTAATTTTTCAAACTAAAGTTCCAAAATACCTTTGGGGAGATGCTATTTTGACTGCTACTTACCTTATTAATCGGCTTTCAACACGAACTTTGAAATTTAAAGCCCCTATAAAATTGCTTTCTGATTTATTTCTCAACACTCGGTTATTCGGGGATATTCCTTTAAAAATATTTGGAAGTGTTGCCTTTGTTTATAATCATGACCCCAAAAATTCTAAACTTGATCCAAAGGCACACAAATGTATTTTTGTAGGCTATCCAACAAATCAGAAAGGGTATAAATGTTTTGATCCGATTTTCAAGAAATTATACATTTCTATGGATGTTACCTTCTTCGAGGGGCGATCCTATTACAACTCCCATCTTCAGGGGAGAGCACGAGTGAAGATGGTGGTTGCGGTTTTGATAATTCAGTCGTTGATGTTTTGTATGAACAAGTACCTAATTATTTTAACACACAATCTGGGAAAACAAATGAATTAAATATTGAAGATACTTGTGTTGGTAATGGTGAACAACCAGGGTTAGTGTTATCCCAAAATCTGACTATCGATAGACCCGAGATGTGTGCAAAACGGTATAAAGGTCTTGTTTATTCTAAGAAAAATCCAGAACAAGGAAGGAAAGAAACCATCTTTCTGCAACCCCAAGAATCCAACCTGGAGGTGGATCATGATACTCACGATGACTCTTCCGAAATACCTGAAGGTAGTTCTCAACCTAATATCGAGTCAACTCAGTCTGATCAACTTGATCTCCCTATTGCTCTTAGAAAAGGAGTCAGAGCGTGTACGAAATCTCCCAAATATCCCATTTCGAACTTTGTGTCATATAAAAATATCTCACCCTCCTATTCTGCATTTATCTCTCGTGTGTCAAATGTGGTTATTCCTAACAATGTTCAGGATGCTCTAAATGTTCCGGAGTGGAGAGAAGCGGTGTATGAGGAGATGAGAGCACTGGAGAAGAATGCTACTTGGGAGAAAGTAAAGCTTCCAGAAGGAAAGACAGTTGTTGGTTGTAAATGGGTATTCACTGTGAAGTATAACTCAGACGGGTCAGTGGAATGGTACAAGGCTCGTCTGGTGGCTAAAGGCTTCACTCAAATGTATGGAGTCGATTACTCCGAAACCTTTTCTCCCGTGGCAAAATTAAATACAGTTCGGGTTCTCTTATCAGTTGCAGCTAACTTGGACTGGCCTCTGAATCAGTTAGATGTGAAGAATGCCTTCTTGAATGGAAACCTAGAAGAGGAAGTCTATATGGAACTTCCACCTGGTTTTACTGAGGAATTTGGGACAAAAATCTGCAAGCTAAAGAGGTCTTTGTATGGCCTTAAACAATCCCCTAGAGCGTGGTTCGAAAGATTAACGAAGTTCCTCAAGGGCCAAGGGTATAATCAAGGGCAGTCTGATCATACTCTCTTTACTAAGACGTCCACAAGAAACGAACTCTCTGTTCTCATTGTTTATGTGGATGATATGATTTTGACAGGGGATGACGTTGAAGAAATGAATCGACTGAAGCGAAATCTTGCTAGAGAATTTGAGATTAAGGATCTTGGTAACCTACGATACTTCCTTGGAATGGAAGTGGCCCGTTCAAAAAGTGGTATTGTAGTATCACAACGGAAATATATTTTGGATCTGCTGTCAGAAACTGGGATGAGTGGGTGTAGGCCATCGGATACTCCCATAGAACTGGGTACCAAGCTAGGAGATGTTAAAGATGGTGTTCCAGTCGAAACAGGGAGATACCAGAGGTTAGTTGGGAAACTAATCTACTTGTCTCATACGCGCCCTGACATTGCTTTCGCTGTGAGCATGGTTAGTCAGTTCATGCACTCACCATGTGAAGAGCATTTAGAGGCGGTGTACCGTATTCTTCGTTACCTTAAAGGCTCTCCAGGGAAAGGTCTGTTCTTCAGGAAGAACGATAAAAGAGGGATAGAGGTGTATACCGATGCTGATTGGGCTGGCTCGGTTACTGATAGACGGTCTACGTCTGGCTACTGTACGTTTCTTTGGGGCAACTTGGTTACATGGAGAAGCAAGAAGCAAAGTGTTGTCGCTCGAAGCAGTGCAGAAGCTGAGTTTAGATCAATGGCTCAAGGAGTATGTGAGGTTCTTTGGCTACAAAGGGTCTTAGAGGAACTAAAAAGGTCAATAAGTCTCCCGATGAAGCTTTACTGCGATAACAAGGCTGCTATCAGTATTGCCCACAATCCGGTCTTACATGATAGGACAAAACATGTTGAGATTGATAGGCACTTCATCAAAGAGAAACTAGAAGGTGGAATTATATGTACTCCCTTTGTTCCGTCTAATCAACAAGTTGCAGATATTTTGACCAAGGGCCTGTTAAGGCAACCGTTCGAATTTCAAGTGAGCAAGTTGGGCCTGACGGATATCTTCGCACCAACTTGAGGGGGAGTATTGATTATTCAGTATATTTTATTTATTTATGTTATTTTAGTTGTGGATAGAATCCCACCTTGATAGGGACTCTAGTTAATTAGGAGTTGTGTTTATTTCCTATATAAGGTGCATTGTTTTCATTAGTTATAAAATGGAATAAAATAATTCTTCCTCTCTAAATTTTCACTCAGCAGTATTAGACTATTAGTATATAGGGATGGCAACGTGTCAGGTTTGGCTACACCTGAGCCCGACCAGACCAGAGGTAGGTATTACATTGAAAACCCAAATCTGCCCCATTTGCTTGTACACTTGGATCCAAAATCACCCGAACCACCCAACCTGCATTGGTTGCCCGAATATATGGTGTTATAGGGTTATTTATTGGGGATTTTTTTTTTAATTTGTTATATTTGGTTAGGGTCAAAGTGTCAAAACATGTTTATTTTACGCAAACCCATTCCCGTCCCGAGGAGGGTTATATTTGGAAAATCTGAACATGCGGTGGTTACCTGCTCCATTACGGTTGGGTATAAAATCCGCTGCATCAAGCCATTTTTCAGTCCCTAAAAAGTAATGGCACTTATTCCTACTCAAGTAGTGCTCCCTAAAAGCTCCATTTTTCGGTGTATATATATAATGTTGACTTTCTTTTTTTACCCTGTAACTTTGTATCAATAATAGGTTTGTGGAAACAATTGATGTAAACATTTCTGATCCTGTGGCACATAAGCATACACCATATGTTATTATTCTTGTCAAGATGGTGGAGGAGTGGGCCCAAAGTCACGGTGGAATCCTTCCTTCAACAAGGGAAGAGAAAAAGGAGTTCAAGGAACTAATTAAAAAGAAGATGATCTCAATGGATGAAGATAACTATAAAGAAGCTATTGAGGCCTCGTTCAAAGTCTTTGCTCCTCGAGGAATAAGTAAGTACATGATTCTATCAGTGTTTGTGTTTTCTATGCCTGCACTAGTTTTGTTCGTGTGTTTCTTAAATAAAAGGTTTTAGACCTGGTCTCTAAAAGCAACATCACCATAACCTAATGGTCTATGCTGGAGCTCATGATCTACGAGTTACTGGTTTTGATTCAGGAGTGGCCCCTAGCCCCAGCTTGGTGGATCAATATGAATCTGGTGACAGCATTGCGGCTAGGGGTGGGCACAAAACTGAACCTAAATGAACCAGCCGAACCAATCGGGTTTTTAAGGTGCTCAGTTTGGGTCAGTTGGAAAATGAAGAACGGAGGTAGGTTTGGTTTTCTCTTTTAGTGTGTATAAACCCGCCTAAAACCGAACTGAGCCAACATCTGGTTGTGTCCTCTTTCTATTGTTGTAGAGCACTTATACATAATAGTGAACTATTAATTCTTTTAAAATAGATTAAAAGCAAAAAGGAGAACAGAGAACTAAAAGTTAAATTGAAACCCTAACCCTTTGTATTCTCCAAAAAGTCCAACGAGTCTCTCCTCTTTTCAAATCCAACAAACTGACCAACCTAACCGTCCCCGGTTGGTTTTAGCCATTCTGTTGGTTTGGTTTGGTTGGGATACCTGATACCACACAAAACCGACATGGTTGGTTTGGTTGGAATGCCCTAAACCAACCGGAACTGAAACATGAAAATCCCTAATTGTGACCAAATTTAAATTAAGACCTGTTATAATATTGTTGTATTGTGTAACAAGTTATACTTGTACCTAGGCAATTAGAGGGGGAATCAACAAAAATAGGTAAAACACCCAAGTTACATATAAGTCTATTGTCCAACTGGTTATGTAGGCAAAACATCTTTTATAGAATCATTGTAAAATTTTAAAAAAATAATGGTCCAATACGTTACAAAAAGAAGCACTATGACAACCACTTCTGCTATGAGACCCCATTATTCTTCCCCCTCTCCTGGTTATAAATCAAGCTAGCATTTTCCAGTAAGCTATGTTATCAAGAAATGTGAAAAATATTTCTCTATGGTTGTACTGGTTCTGTTAACTTCGCATCTTTGAGATCAAGATCAAAATACATGTTTAGAGATTTGAGACTTGAGTGCTTCAGAAGTTTCTGTGGAGCACTAATACAAATGCATGCACATAATTTTTGCTTTGAAAATGTTGGGTTGATTTTGATATACGATTTCTAATTAATGTTTGTGAAAGTGTAAAATTTTAAGCATTTGGAGGTTTGTCCAGGAGCAGAATTGGCCATGTTTTAAAACGTTACTTGTGATGCTCACTGAAAGATAACTCTCTGTCTCGTACTTGAACACACCGTTATTAGGTTATTTATTTAATTTTTGGGCATCCCAGGTTCAAGTCTGCTGCAGATAATAAATGACCCCTGTGCTGAAGTCGATTCTAGTTCATCGGATTTTTGGGTGATGGTGGCAGCCTTAAAGGTGATTCTTATCTGTTTTCTCTGTTCTTCGAAACAAATTTCAAAACAAGATGGTTATGTATACGATTTAGTCTCAAGATTATTTTAGTTGTTAGCGATTATAGTTGGATCGTACTAAAAGGGTAACTTTGGTATAACCTCGTTATTTTATCGGCTATGTTTATTAGAGGGACTCTTAACTTGGTTGATCATGATCTAATTCGTTATTAGAGTCCTTCCTTTTTCAGAACATAATCAATGTGCCAAAACTCACGATGGAGAAACGTGTTTTGTTCTAATTGATTGTGATGAAATTAGTGTATCATTAAAAAAGATGGTGAAAGTCAGATATGTACTCTTAATTGCAGGAGTTCATTGCTAATGAAGGTGGTGGTGAGGCACCACTTGAGGGATCAATACCAGATATGACATCTTCTACCGAGTAAGACCTTATACTTTTCAAGAACATGCTGCTGCTTTTAAAATGATAAAAAGAATAATGAAGAAAGAACTTGCTAATGCTTTTTGTCTTTTCATTTGCAATTGTGTATAACAATAATGTTTTGCGTACTGTACTTTAGGTTATATGTAAATCTTCAGAAAATTTATCAAGCGAAGGCTGAGGCTGATTTTTCAGTAGTTGAGCAACGGGTGAAACATATCCTGAAGAAAGTTGGTAGAGATCCTGATAGCATTTCGAAAACAAACATTAAAAGTTTCTGTAAAAATGCAAGGAAGCTCACAGTAAGTTTGATATTTTAAATTCCCTCTGTCTCAAATTAAGAGTTCCTCTTCCTTTTTTTTTGGGTGTCTAAAATTGAATCTCATTTCCTTTTTAATCAATGTTCCAAATCTCAAAGTGGCAAATGAGTTGTATTCTTGACCATTAATTTTGTTGAGATTATGTTTTCTCAAAAAGTACAAAAGTTTAAATGGGACCCTTGACTTGAGAAAAAGGGATTAATATTTTTACTTTATTTGATGTTTTAGGAGTAGATTTTTGTAGACACAAGTAACACTATTTTCTAGATATTTGAAAGTTTTTCCTACTAAACAATTTATTTATATAACAGGTTTGCAGATATCGCGCCATTGAGGATGAATTCAACTCTCCTATCCAACCAGAGTTACAGAAATATCTAACAGACGAGGACTACAGGTATTTAGACACTTAAATCATTAAAGTAAAACAATAATTATATAAATTAGTACACCCCTGTGGAAGAATAATTGTCAACGGAAATTTGCAATCCCTTGTTGTAGAAGTGTAATAGGTCACTGTCCCTTAAGTCACACCATAATTATATGAATGCTAGGCAATTTTTTTTCTGTTCCCAATAATGCCGAGTTTACCCTTCATAATTTGAGTATGTACTATCACAAACTTTATTCTATTGGAAAGAGATTATGTATTGTCAGAGGTAAATGCCAAGGCCAAGGATTCAAAACCCATGCACTGCCATTACTCCTTAGTCTTTAGCAAACCTTGGCATGTGAAAGGGTATATATATAGAAAAACAAAAAAAAATGGTGTGCCATCTCTTTAAGAGTAGGACACCGATTCCTTTCTATATATAGAGATTTAGATATAGATGTTTGTTTTCAAAAAATGATGTCTTTGAAATCGATGAACTGAAACAAAAGTGGAGTTATTTGTTGATTTACATAACATGTTGGAGCATAAGAGCATCTCCAGTGGAATACTCAAATTGATGCTCAAATTGGATAATCAAATGAGCATTTGATTATCCATTTAACGTGTTAGAATTAACAATGATATGCTCCACAATGGTCATCTTTTCATAAGTATCTGAATGTGAAATGATTATCTTTTCTTTTGACCATTAGAATCACTGAGCCACCATTATGATAATTGAAAAAGGCTTTAAATTTTGATTATTGAGGAGCTGAATTTGATTATTGGCTAATTGACTGTTAAGATTTTATTATGCCATTGGGATGTATTTTTTAAGCAATATTGTTAAAATTGATTATCCTTTTTTATTTGATTATGCCATTGGAGATGCTCTAAGGATTACATGATATAGTTTGCTTGTAGTTTATTCATTTTGCGAATGATTATTGTAAGTTTTCTGTTTTCGTGTGTGACAGTATGGCTGTGGGTTCTATGTGCTACTTCGAGCTGTTGACCGGTTTGCTGCAAACTATAACAGCTTCCCTGGGCAATTTGATGGGTAGAACCACGTACTTTTACCAACCGCTGTAGTTTTTTCTTAGGACCTGTTTGGTTGGGTGAAATACCGTAAAAGATAAAATGAGGAAAAGCTCAACTATTTCGGTTTTGAAAATAAAATCGTATAACATTATTAATAAGGGCAAGGTTCAAATTACACCGGTATAAGATTATTTAGTCTTACATACACAACTTTTTCTCAGATTCATAATTCAGATTCACAAATATATTTGAACAAATGTTCCCATTTTAGTTTTCACCTCAGTGAAAATTATTTAACACCGAACCAAAAGGGCCTTTAAAGATTATGTATATATATCTTTTGCTCAAAACCTGAGTTAGTTAAATAATGTATGATTAATTTTTGTGCAGTGAGATGGATGAGGATATATCTCGGTTGAAAACTACAGCGGTTAGCCTACTGAGTGACTTGGGTTGCAATGGCTCAACCTTGACAGAGGACCTTATAAATGAGATGTGCCGGTATGGTGCAGCAGAGCTCCATGCAGTTGCTGCCTTCAGTGGCGGAATCGCTTCACAGGAAGTTATCAAAGTTTGTGTTTCTCTCTCAGCTCCTTCTGAAGTTTATATATTTCTCCAGTGATTTCACTTGGACTCACTATGTTTTTTACAAAGATTTGGCCCAACCCCCTATTGAAATTTATATCTGAAAATAAAATTCCTAATGAAAACAAGTAGAAACAAATTTCATTATGAATAATGCAAGAATCTATTATTCCCTTAGTCTCAAATTAAGTCTCAGATTCATTTCGGTGCATCTCAATTCTCAAGTTAAGCGTCCCAGTTCCCGTTTGGGGCATTTATGGCATAATCAATGTACCATTACCACGTTACACAGTAGCAAATAAAGTTGTATCCCTGATTATTGATCTGAAATTTGTGTGGTTCATAAAAAGTACAAAGGTCAAAATGGGACTCCTAATTTTTGTGACTGAGGAAGTATATATAATTGTTTACATATATTTTTGTTCAGCAGGTCCTTTTTCTTTAAAAATTGAGAAAGTGTTTTAATGTTGACTATCCGTTTTGATTATACGGGAGGTTCTTGGTAAAATTATTAAAACACAAGGGAGAGAGGTTTGGAACGTTTCATAAAACATGAGGCAATTTTTTTTCTTTTTTCCTTAGAGAAGGCAGGTGGGTCTAAGTGGAATACTCTTCTTATATTTATTGCAAAATTTTGCCATTCTTATATTTATTACTCTCTCTATATATATTGGCTTCCTACTATTTTGTTCCATGCGTTAAATTCTGTGTTTCTTCCAAACACAACCTAAGCATTTTCTTTGGGTGTTGGGCTGCAGCTTATCACAAGACAATTTGTTCCAATGTGTGGGACTTTCATCTTCAACGGAGTCGATCACAAGTCTCAGTTATTGTCCTTGTAGTCTTCTTCTAAAAGCATCAATCTGGTATATGCACTTTCATCTCCCCTTTCGGTCAAAATAATTGTAGTCATAAACCCTCCTCATTGGTCTAATAGAATCTTCTCCTTTTGATTTTGATTTAGCAGTTAACAATCCAAATCTCGGGTTTGAATTTATTTGTGACGAGATGGAACATGGTGGTTAAAATCGCGAGGATGGGCAGTTGAAGCTTTGTAAGGAAAACTGTTTTTGTAAGTACGCCATTAATTAGCAAGGGAAAAATGTCACGTTTTACGGAACATGAGGGAAAATATATGTTGGAGGCCTGAGTTTTCCCAGAGTTTTCACAAATGCTGAGGAATAGTGACCTAAATTGTGGGTTTTCTTTTTCAGGAGTGTAAATTTTTGCCCTGAGCATCTGTGGATATTAATACTTGATGATATACATCTTGCCTCTAAATATAGGACCTACGTATTATCTAAACACCGTGCACAAGTAGTGTGGTCTATGATCGTCGATCTTTGGTGGTTAAACGACTCATATATGCACTTTTATGCAGCTATAAATGACCCAATTGGAATGTAACTACTTATCTTTTCATGCTAATTTCCTTTCTTAATATCGAGTCTCATCAACCTAAGAAAAAAACAGAGGACCAATGCTCTTCATTTCAGATTGTGAAATTTCTGCATTAGAATTGAAGTGAGTTGATGCAAAACCTATAAATGATCCTTGAAGATGTACTTGCTCTGGATGCTAAATTATTTACAAAATGTACAAAAATATTTGTGTTTCATTACATAATTAATTTTCCCATCATGAAATTGGTAATCTCATTCATTTGCTATTTCGCTATTTCCTTGTATAACGACGTTTACTTTTTTGAGCTTTTTGAGCGTTGTATGTTCACCAAAAAGAAAGAGGATGAATCATGGTATACTTGAGCACTCACAAATTTATGCTTCGAGCCTAGTGTCACTTCACCTGTCCTACGTAAAAATTGAAAATCCGTAAATGTGAAGCAATTTATCGTGTGGAACAGATGACTTATAGCCTATAAATGATTCGTGTTGCTCTTGAATGGATTTTTGTCATAAGATATGCAATATTACTATGCGAAAGCTTTTGATTACACAACCCTTACCGTGATTCTTGTAAGAACAACATGACATGGGTAATTTTGCGTTGCTTTCCATTTTCGATAATTTTCCTTCTAGTAGTGCTTCTACGTGAAGGGTTATATGTAATGAAGAATGGCACATGGATTTTGATATTGTTTCGACTTCTCTCACCTTGTGTGTAGTCAACGAATTGACCATTTCGCAACTTTCTTGCTACAACATTATCAAATGCCACATTAATTATACAAGATTTGATTGTAACCATTTTTTAATGCTAAATATAAAAAATAACCTTTGCCTTTTACTTTAAGATCTTGTGCATAAATTAAAATAGAGGGCCATTTCTTGATATACAACGTATTGGGCTCAAATTTTGATGTTGTGTAAGATAACGGGTCACGTCCTTTTTTTTTTTGGTTCAATCGTAAGAGTGTCCGGAGGCGCATATGCGTTGTTCGACTGATCCTTCCCTAATCCTGTAATGGGTCTCTTTCGTAAGGCAAAAAAGTCTTCAAAGGTTACATTAAAAAAACAAGAAAGAGAAGAAGTCTTTAAAGGTTGTGTGCAGTTATTCATCCTGCACTGAATCTGGTTTATTTAGATGGGTGTAGTAAATAGGGTAAAAAAATACAGTTAGGGTGTCTCATTCAAAAAAGACCCCAAATAGGGACATTATACTTTCCAATTGTGAGGGGGAAGGAGAGGGAAAGGGAGCACATGGTTGATTTGGTGCATTGGCAGCCTTTCTGCATTGCTTAAAGCCTTAAAATTGCCCATACGAGAGCTTCTGGTGCACTAAAGTGACAGCAACTTCTACAACTTACAAGCAAGGTATATATATATATATATATATATTATTTTCTACACGAAAAAAAGTTAAAAAAAAAATGTGTTCAACCACCAAATTTTTTTTTGTGGCCCATGTGAAAGTGTTTATCATTAACAATGAGTTCAACCTAGGATTAGGTGTGGTTAGGAGAAAAGGTTAAAAGGTATAGAGATATGGAGAATCATCATGACTTGCCTTTTCTTTCGGGATAGAAAAAGGTGTGAGAGATATGGAGAATCACTATACATAGGCAAATTCTATTATATTAGAGTAGGCTCTCTTCTGGGTATGGAATTTGACGTAATGTGACAAAATTATAAGTCGGTATAAGATCGAATATAGTGAAAATGTTCTTGCATTTACGGTTAAGATATTGAATACTGGTACATGAATGAAGTTATTAAAGTGGGAAAGGCTATTAATGGGCATGTGTCATCAAAGTGGGCCTTCATGAACGACAGTTTTCTAAACATTGTGGTGGAATGTTATGAACCCAAGTTTCACATGAAAAGAAAATAATAAACGAAATGACCAATTTACTAAATACTGATAGATGAATGAAATCACCAAATTAAATGAAAGATCTAAATTAAATACATAAAAAATCGTAATCTTGTGTAAACTTGGCTCACAACAATTTTTCTTAATACACTTTTACCAGACATGTATGTGTACACAGACAATTGAAAACGCTTATCTTGAAATTCAACTACGATAATTGAACAATATATTTACTCTCTTTTATTGAAAATGTCCCAAATTAATAGTTTCATTTTCCTTTAAGTCATATAATTGATCAACGTAATCAATCTTATAATAAAAAATAAGTAATATTATTGACTATTAATTAGGTTGGCTATGCATATTCAGAGGGTGATATTTCAATTATATAAAGAGAGGGCAATAGTGTTTCCCATTCTATTGCTTCTTCTGCGTTTTCTCATAATTTTAGAGACTTGGGGCTCCTTGTTTTTAAGTGGTTGAGAAATCTATGTTCTTGAAGACCTTAATTTAATAGGACAACTGGCCGTTTTTCTTAAAAAAATAAAAGATTGAAATGAGA
>JAKCWG010000890.1:0-173271 GCA_021464415.1 Lonicera japonica | reverse complement strand
GATAGATTAACGTTTGATAATTAATAAAAAAAATGATATACTATCTATAACAAAAATAGTTTAATGGCATTCATGATTTTTTTAACAAAGCCAACTCTAGCGTTTGGTAATGGCAGGGGCAACAGAAAGGCCCTGGCTCACTGAGTGTGGACTGACAAGAAGGCTTAACTGTGGGGGAGCATCAGTTTGCTGAAGAAGAGAAGAAGCGTCAGCCTGTGTTTTTGCAGACTGTTCTGCAGTCTGTTTGTGACAGATTTGAAGGAGGATATTCTTTATGACTTTGCTGCACTTTTTGAAGGTTTATACACTCACTAATTGAGTACCCACATGAAGAGTCACATGAGAGCAGAGAATCGGGAATGGACTCATATGTAGCATCAATCTCAAAACTGTAGTTTTCTCTTTCCGCAAGAATTTTTGTGAGGAAGAGGGGATCTTAAATCCGCATCAACCTGAACTCTAGAGTAATGACCAAATTCTTTTTTCAAGGTGTGAGGATCAATAACCACAGGGAAACCTATATTATTAGCAATGCTAAATAGGGTGTGGTAGTGCATATATTCATCAGGTACCTCATGATGCCTTGCCCACACATGGGTAGATGTTTGTTTCTGGCTGCTAGGCTTGAAGTCAGGGGACCATTCAAGGAGTTTAAAAATTCCTTCTTTGATATTAGATTTGACTGAGACCAAATTCTCTGCTTGTTTTCATCAGAGGAGAATCTGAGAGTAAAATCCCCTACCAATAGGAGTAATTGACCAAGGATGCTTTGGTTGCCACAGAGATGAGAGGGTAAAAAATAAATCAGAAGATTTGACAGGAGCAATGCCTTTGCGCAAGATCAACCGACCATGTAAATTTTTGAATTTTACGTAAGTCTAAAGTTTTTTGATAAATTGCTTCATCAATCTTAACAGCAGGCAGTTGTCCTTTTTTGTAAGGAATGGGAAGTTTTGGAATGGGGATATTTGGAGGAGTTGGTTATGATCAAAATAAACTAGCATAGGTTTTAGTGAAAGTTGTTTTCCCATTGTTTGAGGTGGTTTCTATCAAACTGTGGCTGGCAACAGGATTGGACGAACTGATGTGCAATCTGAAGGACCTAAGAGCATCTCCAATCAATGGGTTAAGAAACCTTTGCTAACCCATAAAAGGTCACTCTAATGTGTATGTTAGTAACGTCATTTAGCTTAAAATTTTGGTGTCAGATGTTAAAACCAAAGCCACAGTTAGATCACATATAAGCTAGCCATCATGACTTTGCTAAATAATATGTGGGGCCCACCTTCCAACTTTTTTGTTAAAGAACCACTGATATAATGACATGTGTACTTAGTGAGTGAATGTTGTTGAACCATTAGAGTATAAAAGTGTGTTAGTTAATGCTTAAATTATGTGTAAATGGGTAAAACCTTAACATGTAACAAATATCCTCTTCATCAGTGCTCTAATTTAGGTAGGGATCCCGGATCCCCTTGATTGATTTGATTGCCTTCATAATAAAAGGGATTGCTTCAATCAAGGAGATCTTGTTCTACACATAACGAAAATAATACCCTCATAAATGGCTAATCTTGACAATGATGTGTCTTTGCCTCTACAAAAGAACGCAGCGAAATTATTCTGTAGTCATGTGTTTCCTTCCACATAAATTATTTCGTTTCGTGCATGTGTGAGAATTTTTTTCTCGGGTGAAACCTTTAAGAGTTTTTAGTCATGACTCAAGTTATCAAGAATGGCTACTTTCTCTACGTATGCCAATATCAATATAGGGGGAACATCACACTGACAACTTTGAATGGCATCAGATGTTCCCTTTTTAAGTCTCACGAAGGGATTTTTCTTAACAGTATGTTTTTATTCAACATCCCCTCCTCACTGAAACAAAACATAGAATTGAGGTTAATACAACGGCGAATTACTTTAAAGGAGTGCAGAGCTGTACATCTAAGGTTTCTTTGTTGCTGCAACGCCGTTTGCTTAATAAGATTTGAATTTACCCAAAAATAAATAAATAAATAATCAATCACTTCAAGAAAAATAAAAGGATTTGCCCATGTCGCCAATAGCAACAAGTATCATCAATCATCACACAACACATATCACCTCCTCAGACTCTTTCAATTAAGTATTTAATCAAATCAATCAGATACCCCACTAAAAAATTACTTTAACAAGACAAATCAGTAAAAAAGCGTGAGGAGACGAAACATTATTATAACTGTCAAAAAGAAAATAAAGTAGTAATGAATTTAGATTATACCTATGATTCACCGGTAGGTTCAGTCCTGAACAACTCGACATCTAGACCTTCAGGTGAAGCTAGTACCCTAGTTTGAAATTTGACTTCATGACCATTAGCATCTTTTGCCGCAAAGGTGATAAAATACAATATACCACGAACAACCTGCCCATTTGCCCCTATGACCCTATCAAATGTGTATTTTGTACCCTCCTGCAAATACAAATACAATTATTGAAGAACCAGACAAAATAAATACAAATTCAAATAACTTGTAATGGGTAGGTGTCTATACTTGTTCGCGGAATAGTGCATATATATAAACATATTAGATTTAAAAAATATATTCCTAAATAACAAAACAAAGGAAGTACTTTTTCATTGAGTGCAAACTGAGCACATTCTACAACATCCCGGAAGACGAACTTGTTACTCAAATCCAAAGGTGCAATTATACTGAAAATTTTTGCAGAGGGGAACCTTTCAACAGTGAAACCCTGCAAATAAAATCAAATGCACAAAAATATAAAAATTTGGACATCACATAAATAATAATAAACAACAATAATAATAATAATAACAATTAGCCACACCAAATAAGTGCTCTAGCACTTCAAAAAGTGCCTTCAATGCATAAAAAAAGTCCACAAAATACATATAAAGTGACTTTAGCAATGGGCGGTTCAACGTTTTGGGGTATAAAGGGGTGACTTTTTCTTTTCTTTTTTATTATCGGGTGAAAAATATCATATTTAAAACTAGTACGTTATCCTAACGGATCACCCGACATGACCTGTTAAAATGAAAACACATCTATCTAACAAAAGTGAATGGTTTTTGAATCCACTAAAAGTCCCGTTCAATGTTAGAGGCAATCTGCACTATCCGAATTTTGGGATATTGATGGCCGTTGGTTAATACTTAAATGTGGTGACAAGATGGAGCAACATAGGTGTTGAATTCTCAAAACGAGTCTCTTGGGTTCATTTTGCTCAATAATGGGTTCGATGTTTTGCTTGAAATTCTCCAAGGAACAACTATAGCCACCAACACGCACAGTTAGTCAAAGACTCCTAGCGATTCAGCTCTCTTCTTCTTCTACTCTCCTTTTTTTTTTTTGACCTTTTTAAAAAACGACATCTTTTTTAGCTTTGATTACATGTATTTGTATGTATGTAATTGATGTTACAGATTATTACATAATCTAACATTAAGTAATTAATTGAAGCAATTACCTCACTTTTTTCGCATTGTTCAATGTATTTGTCGTAATCCTCCTGAGTGATATCTTCATCGGTGTCGTAAACATAAGAAGGGTAATCCTCGGTTGATTCATCATCCGTATATAGCACATAATGAGGAAACTCCTCCTCCGTTGATTCTTCACCTTCATCTTCGCTATCACCTTCACCTTCACCTTTGCCTGCGCCTGCATCTTCATCTTCATCTTCATCTTCGCATTCATCTTTGTCTTCATCTTCGTCTTCATCATCGAGCAAACGAAATTTATTATATTCGACTACATTATAAAAAGATTCCAATCCTACAATTTCTTTCACTGCTCCGGGATTATATTCATTCTTCTCCGGTGGTGCAGAACGTGATTCCATTCCTCCGATTAATATATCCATTATCGCCTCGATACCAAAGAAGTGAAGAACCCTAACCCTAACAACTCTTTCTTTCAAAGGATAATTCGTTAAATTCTCTCGGTGGGGCTTTATTTATTTTCTTATTTATGGCGTGGGCCTGGAGGTAACACATGGGTCTGGGCTTCAATTTGGGCTCTATTACTATACATCTATCTACATCTTAATTCAGCCCGTCAAAGTGAGAAAATTAAAGTGTAAATAAATTTACTGATATTACACTATTTATTATCCGAATTTTTTTTTAAACTTACTCGCATTTCTCTTTCAAAACGTACAATCAACTATTATCCTAATTCTATCAAATTTATTAGGTTATGATAATATCCCTATATTATATATGTACACATATATATATAGATACGTTAGTTGACCAATTATTATTTTTTTATCTAGATATTTGCTCAATCTTAAAAATAAATATAGTTGTCTACATGATTTTTTAATTTAAAATGAAACATTATACAAGCTTTAACTTGAGAATTTTAACGAAACATTGGTGTAAATAAATTTATGGATCTGATATCACACTATTTATTATCTGAATCCTTTTTCAAACTTGCTCATGTTTCCTTTTCAGAAAGTACAATCAACTATTATTATCCTAATTCTATCGAATTTATTAGGTTCAGATAATATCCCTATGTTTTTTTTCTATATATATACATCTATAGACCCGTTAGTTGTCCAATGGTTTTTTCTTTTTACCTAAATATTTGCTAAATCTTACAAATAAATATAGTTGTCTACATGATTTTTTAATTTAAAATGAAACATTACACAAGCTTTAACTTGAGAATTTTAACAAAACATTGCAAAACGTATTATGAAAATATAATGACTCACATTTTATATCAAAATTTCACCTCAAATAATTAATTTCTTTTATTTCTCTTGTATAACACAATAAGATTCACCTTAAAATTATAACGTAAAAGTTGAAAATCATTACAAGTTTAAATGTTATATTGTCTCAAACATTTCATGATAACAAATAACATATATTGTCAATAATATTTTTCTTTCTTTTCTATTTCTATATGTTTTTCTTTTTCTTTTTTCCATTTAAAGATTTTGATAAATTAGACTACGTACCTTGTACACACCCAATTAAGTCGTGTTGATTTTTTCCAAGAGGGGAGAGATTATATATATATATACATATATATTAAATTATAGTACATACAGATATACGCGTAAAAGTATAATACACCTCAAATACGATTTATCCAAGTCCAATGTTATCATTAGTCATATTACTATCCATTTTTAAAGGTATTTATAAACACTATCTAAATTCTCTTTTTTAAATATTTATTCAAATAGATATCCACTCAATTAATATTCGAATAAGAAACAGACTTTCGGATATGTATTTATATTCATATATTTGGGGGCCAACTCAAATATAGTAAATTATAAAATTCAAACGTAATTAGTAAATAGTAATATTTTGTCATACCCAAAACTACATTCTTTCAAGTTCAGTCAATTTTATTCTTAGTAAGTGTACTAAATTTTACGATAATAAAATATGGGTGTTCTTAAATGTACTTATAAAATCAGTCTTCTCACTCTAGTATAAGAATATTTTCTTTTCACCCCATCAAATATTTTAAAAATCTTGTACATCACTCCAGTGGTGGGGTGAGTTTGTTAAAACAATGCAGAGATGATAAGTTTTGTTGCTAAAAGTAAAAACATTAAATAATATTAAATTTTTCATTAATATAAAACATAATAAATAAAATTTACATTGTTCTTAGTAAATTTCATTAAAAATTCCATCTAAATAGCACCTCTGAAGATACAAAATATTAATTGTGATAAATACAGTTTTAGTAATTATATGATATTTCATATAATCTTTTATTATTCACTGCTCTTAAATGGTTATTATTCATATTTAAATTTGTCTACAAATTTTATTTTATCAAATAAGTAAATATAAATCTTAATTCACTATATCAAAAATATTAAAAGATCAAAAGCTCTAATCCATATATATATATAGTAGTATGTTTGATATATAAAAGAAATTTTCCATGTACTTAAAATATTTACTCAGTTTCAAATTAAATTTAGATCATCCTGTAATTTTTAAGCATTTTGAAAAAAATATTAATTATTTTCAACACAGTTATTAGTAAAACATATTTAAATTAATTTTTTTTATAATATGAAAATTTAAACATTAATTATATTTAAAGTAAAGCCCTGAAAAGCCCTTACGCTGTTTTTTTTCTTTATTAATTTTTTTATACATACATTACGTAAATTATCTCTCTCCGTCTCTCTCTAAAACGTACATGTGAGCGATATGAAATAATAAGTTAGGTTAAGTTGCAAAAACTTGGAGGAGCCGTTGGAATTAACAAATTAGTTAACAAAAGTAATAATTAAGACTTTTACTGTATAAATATATGTCTTAATTCTCCACATCAAAAATATTAAAAGATTAATTTTATTTTCTATCCAAAATATTAGAAGAAAGATGATAGAGAAAAAAAACTTGCAAAAAAAAAATGAATAGTGATGTTTTTTCCTTAGATATAAATCGGGGTAAAAAGAAAGTTTTTTACGCTATTTTTTAAGATAGGTTTTACTTAGTTTTGAATTTTGATAGGGTGAGATGACTGATTTTGTGGGTGTATTTAAGAATACCCTAAAATATATTTTTAAAAAAATGATTATATTTACGTTAGTGTTTCCTTTAATGACAAATATATTAAACATTTTAGAACAAAAAGAATAAGGGTAGTTTTGGCCGACTTCATCAAAGTTACTCATTCTGCAGGAATGATTATTTTTAATAATGGGAGTCTTGAATATTTCCATCTTGTTGTCTTGCATCTAGATTGAACTTGGAAGGTTTTTGCTTGATAAATTTATCATTGTCTGCTATTGTTAGATCTATCACGGTTATATGTTGATTTTGCAAAAGATTGGTGCTTATTTGCTTTTTGTTATTATTTATCGATTCTTGTCGAGATTGATCCCGCTCACCCACAAAACTCAAAATATGGCCTCTGGACAGTTGATCGAGTGTGAAGGGAAAAGGCCCAACTAGTTGGTGTAGTTTTATGTATAATTAGTTATTTTTGCCGATACATTTAAGGATCGTGTTATTTATCATTTAACGAGAGTTAACAATTTTCAACTTGATTGAACATGTTTTTGGGAAAATGTGCCCCATAAATTTGTTTTTATGTTTACTAAAAAGTTAAGTCTCAACTCCCTCATTTTTTTTTCCATATAAAACGAAAGTCTAAGTGCCTTCCTTTTATTACAACAAAGAAATCCTCCCCACTGTGCTCAAACCCGAGATCTCCTGGATCCGTGTGGGTGCCTTTACGTACACTAGGCTAATTTCAAGTCCCTCATTTATTCCTCTTAAAATGGTGTCCATCTCTAAAGGGCAAAAGGCACTTGCAAAGGTTATTTAAACTAGTGATGTTTGTGTTTGAAATCAACATGATATATATTTTGCAATTCAAGCCCCTCATCTCTAATTGTTTAAAAGTTTCTAGATATTTTGTATGATTCATTTGCAAATGATACCGGGTTATTTACCGAATATTCTAATTTAATTGGAAATCAACCACCAAGCAAGTTCTTACACATTATGCCTATTCTAATACAAATTTTTCATGAGTACTGCATCAAATATATCTTATACATGCATAAGAGTATTCAGGTGCTTACAAATGACTTGTATAGTTGAATGCCACTCCATTTTGTAGCTTTTGGAGAGCAATATACAAGAAGCAAAGTTAAGGAAAAAGCTTGAAAGCATGTGGTCAATATACAAGAAGCTTGTACAGTTACTGCATATTCCTGGTGCCGTATTTCCACATGTTGGTACCCCAGGGGTTCTTACCTAAAGGTACAATACATGGAAACATGTGGAGATAATGCGTACTATAAATTTTAAAATTTTCTCTTGAAGTGGGATTGCACCTTAGTCGTATCTGCATTGGGTCACTTTGTTCTTTTTCAGGCCAACTTCAAGTGAACAGATGTTGGGGAGTATTAATACTACTGGTGATTTTTCAGCTTTTGAAATAGATGGAAGAAAAAGGTACAATACTTGAATGCTAGGAATTGATCTTTGAATGGTAAATTTGTTGCTTTGATCAATTTAATTTGCTAAGCCCTTAATTTTGTTTTTATTTCCATATCAGTAGGTGGGGGGGTTTGAACTCTACTTTCAGAGTTCTACTCATTAAAGCGCACATGTTGTGGAAATGGTCGACAAGTTGGTGGACACGGGTTATGATATATACAGCAAGGAAATCCTGGTGATTTTGAGGCATTTTGTGCAGCTCTAGTAAATTTTGTACTTCTTTTCTTTCTTGTATTAGCAAATGACTTTTTAGATTTTGAGCATTTTTAGGTCAGCTTGACTTGTGCTAAAAAAAAAACCGAAAGGAAAAGAGTTGATGACTAGGTTTATTTGTAAGATTTGATTTTTTTAGATTCAAAAAGTTCAGAAATTAGGTCCTACAGGTTGATGAGTTTGTTTGCATGATTTCGAAGAAAAATAATGTATTGTAGATTATTGGTGAATTTATTGAATTGTAAATTGATGTGAATTTATTTTCTGTACCAAATTCTTATATTGAGCACATATAGTTTGGTAAACCATTTGATTTTGAAGTGTTATAAACTGTTATAACATTTATATTACTAAGTGTTGAAGACACTAATATTTTCAAGGAGAGTAAGTGTTCAAGACACTTACAGGAAGTGTTAAGGCATGCGAATTAATAAAGGTTATTAATACTTATGAAATTCTGTAAGTGGTCAAATTATAAGTGTTCCTAACACTTATAAATGGCATTTGCATGCCTTGAAAACACTTATGTATAAGCTTTTTTGGTGTTAAGAGACACTAAACTTGAATCTAAGATTAATCTAATTTTTGAAACAAGAAAGAATTTTTTTTGTGTGTGAACATAAAGTTTAGGCGAGGGAAGCTTCTCCAGTTCAAGGTTAAGGCATGCTATTATGTTTAATGAGCGCTTATAGTGGTTCCTATAGATCATCTACTAAAAGAGATTGTTGGTATTGAGATTCGAATCTAAGACTTACAAACAAAGCAAAAAATAATTTAATAGTAGTAAAAAAGTTATATGAGATAGTCATTTAGCTTTGGGATACAATTAGATCATGTTATTAGCTCTTAAGCAAAATTTGCATTATAGTGGGAGTCACACATTTTAAAATTTAATGTATTATATTGGCATTCACACAATTTAAAAGTTGATGTATCTCAACAATTAATCAATGAACCGTACGTAGCTATATATTAAGTGTTTTTTTTATGATTTTTTTTTAAAAATAAAATAAAATGGTGGAGTTATCATTTTATACAGTAACTATAACAATGAAAGGAAATGCTTTGAATTTACTAGAGTATAAGATATAGGTGGAAGCTAAATTTAAATTTAAAAGATTTTATGTATTTGTTTAAATTTTTAAAATTTAAATTTAACTTTCGTAAATATACAATCATCCTAAACATTGTTGTATGTGTATAATATATAGAATAAATGGATAAGAGAGTATTTTATCTAAATTAATGTATGAATTTTCTTTATATATTGTAGTGTTTTTTAGTTAATAGATTAGCTCTGTTGTCCCCAATGTTACAGTTTGAATTTTATTAATCAAAAATAATTATTATAGCCATTTTTCAGAGTGAGCTGTAATGAAAGAATATATTATCCGAGTACAACTTTTTTAAAATAATTGAAGTCTGGTTTCATTCTTTTTAATTTTATCATTTTAGATTTTAAACAACATATAATTAAACCCTAAATAAATAATTATATAAAATGGACTAGCCAACTTCAAAAGTTGCCTACCGATAATGTGAATTTTTATTAATGAAAGTTAATGCGTTGGTTCTGTTAAATTATATTCTTATTTCTTATTATTTATTTAGCTATTTTCTTTTCCTTGTTGAATTAGATTAGTTTCCTTCTCCTTATTGAATTAGACTAATTTCCTTTTTCTTATTGGATTAGATTAGTTTCCTTTTTCTTGTTGGTTTAGTTATTTCGCTATATAAATAGAGCCCTCCTTTTATGTAATTATTCAATCAATACAAGAATTCACACCATCAGTTTAATAATATTTCTCTCTCTCCTATAATCTTAACATGGTATCAGAGGTGTAAGATCCTCAAGTGTTTTCGTTCACCGGCGGGCGATATATATCGTCGTCCGCCGGGCCTCCAAACTTCGCTACCTCATCGCTTCCTCGCCAACTCACCTATCCACAATCAATCCAAAATCACCGTTCATCACCAGACCTCCAAACCTCGATGTCACCCATCACATCATTTAGCTGTCTTCTTGTCACCCGCCATCTTCATAGCCCAAACACTATTATTGTTAATCAATCTTGTCAGAAATCTAACCAAACCTAAACGATGCCCATTCATCCAAAATCCATTAGCCGTACCGCACACTGTCTAAATTTCAGTATTCTGATTTCAAACCCAAAGATACCGTTAGTCTCTTCTCTCAGATCCAGTTTTTCGAGTTTTACTCAGTTTTTTTTTTTTTTTTTACTCAGATTCCAGTTTTTTATTCAGACGATCCAGTTTTTCTTTTCTCAGATCTAGTTTCTACTCAAATTCCTGTTTTTACTCAGATTTCAATTTCTCCTCAGATTTCAAATTTTCTACTCCAGTTTTTCTTTTCTCAGATCCAGTTTATACTCAGATTTTCTATTCCAGTTTTTTCTATCCAAATTTTCTATTTCAGATTTTCTACCCAGCCTTTCTACTTCGGATGTTCTACACCTGACCTAGTCATCCTCATCAGCTCAGCCTGTCGGAATTCTCGAAAACTCAGTCATCCTTGTCGGCTAGCCCGCCTCGTTCGCCTACATGCTAGTTTGTCTACTCGGCTTGTTCTTCTCCAAACTCAGAATGCTCTCCAAGCCTTCTTGAGTTTGAGGGGGGGGGGGTGTTAAATTATATTCTTATTTCTTATTATTTATTTAGTTATTTTCTTTTCCTTGTTGAATTAGATTAGTTTCCTTTTCCTTATTGAATTAGACTAATTTTCTTTTTCTTATTGGATTAGATTAGTTTCCTTTTTCTTGTTGGTTTAGTTATTTCGCTATATAAATAGAGCCCTCCTTTTATGTAATTATTCAATCAATACAAGAATTCACACCATCAGTTTAATAATATTTCTCTCTCTCCTATAATCTTAACAGGTTCAATATAGAGTAAACTCGATTCTGCCATGTTTTCAAACAATTACATATTTTAGGTGGGATTTGTTATTTATTCTTTCGGTGTGATAAGAAGTTTTAGTAAGATAAATAATTTGTTCTTATATTTAATCCCCACATACACTAAACATGAGATAGGATAAAATTATTCTATCCCACTATCTTATCATGCACGTCAAACACAATCTTAAAGAATTAAAAATGTATGCATATTAATTTAGTTAGGCCCCTTCTATTTTTAAAAAATTACTATTAATCCTAATCTTGCACCCCTAATTTTGAACAAATATAATATAAATATTTAAGTTTCTCATATTAAACATGCCCCCTTTTATAAAAATAAATAAATAAATGCAAATAAATTTAACTCCGTCCATGTTTACGGCTTAAGTTAATCGGTTGATACAATAAATGGCGGGTATATAATATGAATCCTACTTCTAGATGGAATTTATTCATGGAGTTTCTTCATATATATCAATTGGTGAAATGAGAATAAAAAATTTAAATAGCTAAAATGTATGTGTATGTATATGTATATATATGAAAAAATTTAACTAAGGATCTTAACTTAAGAACATTATTTATGCACTAGGCCATTTGGTACGCTTCCCAATGAATTTTTTGATGAACTTTGGTAGAGATGTTCTTGTAGGTAATTAGGGCAGTAATCATGCATCACATACAGTAATTTACGCACTAATCTTTAAACCCTAAGATCAATACTGTTCAATATAAATCGATAGAAGACATACCTTGTATGAGATTTCGAGTTAATGAAACGGACAGGATGGATCTGATCCTTCTGTTGTGGTCGTTCTAGCGTCGAAAACACAACGTTTCTACGGTATGCACACATGAATTTCGTCAGATCCTTGCTTGGTGTACTAGCGCCTTTAGGGTTCTCTCAATTATTTCGACTCTCTAGCCTCTCAAAGTTTCCCCTTGACGGCCAAGACGAATAAAGGTTCCCTTTTATAAGGGAACCCTAGTGAGAACCCTAAGCAACAAACGAACTAGGCCCAAGTCCAACTTGGCCTGTTTTAATTCGTTTTGATCCAACTCGTTTTGGTGTGCGACCCTGTAGGTCTTACACTCTTTGGCAGTATAATTAAAAGCCCGTTTTATTATACGAATAGTAAGCGGTCTCTAGTAAAACATTACTACTATCCAAAAGGTATAAAGGTCAAAAACGACACAACCTTAAATTGATATTCCACATATTAACTCCTTTTGTCAATCGATATCTAGATTGAACACAAGACTACGCAAGTGTCATTCTTGTATAGTTCAATCTTTATTTCTTGATCTCTAGGTATAATTAATCTAAAACAAATGACATCTCATTTATGCATGGCCATGCAAAAATTAATTACACTTATCAAGGGCCCAACGATATCTCTCTCAATATATGAGAGTGATAAATCCCATTTTGATCAACCACATACCTCTACATAGTTCATAGTATGCTCGGTCATCATCTTTATAATTACTCGGTCAAGAGCAACGTTTGATAATGCCTGACATGCTAATCCCTATGTTGGTAACCATGGCGATCTCAGGTCTGAGGATAATACGATATCACAAATGGGGAACATCACTGATGACATTATGTAACACTCCTCGCAGTGTCCCCAAAACGGGTCGGTCCAATACTTTGTTCCCTAACAAGTATCAGTATGTTCAGCTTGATATTTCCATATTCATGACTTGTGGAACATAGTCATCAGCTGACCCATACTCTAATCATTATATCAATGTGATCCTAGATTATTGACACATGATTAGGGACATTTAAATAATATTATTATAACATTACTAGCATCCCACAATCAAGTCACGTACTTGATGAACTAGTATTAATATATATTATTTACAAGAGAATATACAGTATAATAAATAAACTTTATTAATAACAATAAGCATAAAATATCCAAGTACAAATCATAATCTATGAATAATCCTAGGACATATTTCTTTCAGTTCTTCATCATGTGTAAAATATTTTCACCAAATTTCATCAAAAAATCCATTAGGAAACTGGGTTAACTAATGGATTGAAAAATATTAGTGTAGAAATAGATTTATATATATCCAATATATTTTAATCTTGTAATTAACCTACTTCCCGATTGAATTTTTTGATCAAATTTGGCAGAGATGTTTTACACATGATGAAAAACATCCCTACCAAATTTCATTAAAAATTTCCTTCAGGAAGCATGCCAAATGGCCCGGTTTGTAAATACGATCCTTAAATTAAGGTCCTTACTTGAAATGCATGTATATATATATATATATATATATTACAGTTTTAGATTGAACTTTTTGATAAAATTTGATAAGAATGATACATTCATCACATTAATCATCTGTATAAATTTTCATTCAAAAGAATTATCAATTTACCGTACTACATGGACATTTCTTCTTTTTTGGTAAAGATAGAATATTCATTTATAGAGCTTATTTACTTGTCTATGGCTATAGACTTATAGATTACTTTAGTGTCTTTTATTTCATATTTCTCTGCTTTTTTATTTTCAATATCATTATAGACTTATAGATTACTTTAGTGTACATCTTTTATTTCATATTTCTCTTATTTTATTTTATTTTATTCAATGTTACTAGTATATCTGAAAATGAAACATTGCAACCTTTGACATATTAATTTATTTTACATCTAACCTTTCATTAACTTGATTCTACTATTAAATAAAAAAAAAACTTGCAGTTTTAATTTCTTTTATAACAGCTCTAAATCTAAAGTTTGTCTAGAACCCCTTAAAACTTAGAATATATCAACCTTGCGGTGAAACTTGTTTGTTGCCTTGAATTATTGTATAGTTGTATGGCTTGTGTAGCACTCGGTTCTATAGTTTTTAAATTCACTTCAATATTGAGTTGAAAGTCTCTTCATTTACTAAAATAACAAAGAAACCTCTTCAAAACTCTAGGAGAAATTGAAATCCGGGATCGGGAATCCCCATGGACCAAAGATCAGGTGCCTTTACGAACGACGCTAGCTCAGTTACTCTTACCGAAAGGAATACCAAATAACATTATTTTTTTTGTTTTTTTGGTGAACACAAAGTTTAGGTGAGTGGACTCTTTGTTGGAATTTAAATCACTTAAATCATCATGTCAAATCATCAAGATCTAAATAAAATACAATTAAACCGCGTACTTGGATCTTTGACAAACAAATGCGGAATGCGAGGATCGATCACAATAAGAGCACGGATCGAGCAGGTACGTGGTCTTCCTCAACCAAATCGCCTTAGTGTCTTGATGGGAATTTTGGTTCTCTTCCAGATGGGGAGAAGGGAATCGTATTTTGATTTGGTGTATTGGAGACCATAACCCTAATATTAACTTTATATACAAACTAATTAGAGTTCCCATTAAACCCTAATAAGCCCATATGAGGTATCTACACATTTGGCCCACATTTATTAGAGTAGTCTTATGGGCTTAACTAAAAATTAATTAGACCAATAAAAATTAGCCCATTAATTAAATAGCAAATATAATTGAAATATTATAATATGTTGCCCACATAAATTAGAAAATATAAATTTTCTAACAATCTCCCACTTAGGCTACATATTACTCCGAAAACAATTATATCACTGAATTCTTTAAGCGCGCATCCGTTTGCTATTTATCCTTAGACTTCTCCTTAAACAATCTGGTATATCTCATGTACGAGTAATGGAATTACCGCAGCTTTTATCAAAGTAAAGTCGTGACTAAACCACGATTATCACCATACTAATAATACACTTAATAACATAGATCAAATATGGATGAGTAGTATGAAAATTACATGCAATGTGATCTTAGACATGCCTATTTTCAACTGGCCTAACTTTAATGAAATTAACATTAACCGTCCAAACTTTATGTTAAACTACAATGGAAGGAAAAAACAAATATTCAGAGTTTAGACGAAAATAAACCATCTTCTTTATTGTGCAGAAAATATGCGTCCAATTAAAAGAGCATTCATGATACAAACTCCCACTAAACCAGCACTTTATTAAATAACACAAAACCCATATGAGCAATATGCTCATGAAATATCTTATGTTTTAAGCCTTTAGTGAAGGGATCCGGAATCATGGAATTTGTACTTATATGCTCTATAGACACGACAACTCTGAACTCTTCTTTAATAACAACAAAACTTAATATCTATGTACTTTAAATTTTAAAAAAAATTATGTTGTTGTCGAATATAGCACAATCAATTTATTGTCACAAAATGTCTTTAGTGGTCTTTCGACACAATCCATAATCTGGAGTCTAGTGACAAAATTTTGCAGCTATATCCCATCCAAAAAAAATCGAAATCAGAATACCATATGATCTCCAACTGATCTGATTTTCGATACGTAAGTATATAATCTTTTGTTTTCTTTAAATACCGTATAACCCTTTAATTGGCTTCTCTCCAAAGATATATCATAGGGTTATGTTGACCTTAAAGTCAATTAATCTTATTTTGATAATTACAATAAGTTAATAAAGTGTTATTTAACTCGGTTATTCTAATATATAGACCATTTTAAAAATCCGATATATCTTCCGACCAAGTGTAACTTCAAACCGAAGCAATCAAAATCTCACACAAGCTTTACAAACGTTTCTACTCACAAGAAATGAACTCAAGTGATATACATGTGCTATACAAAATCAAGAAATCATCAAGAACATCAAACAAGTAAAGATACGCACAAGAAAATCAAGCATCACGAAGACTCGAATTATCATTAAATGGAGTGAGTGCTTAGATTTTATGTAAAGGTACTTTATTGATCAAATTCCTATAGCTTAAACATATTCTTGCATATTTTAAAGATTGATTCAAACGAGCTTCAAATTGAATTTATTTGAAAAACGTCATTTTACAAAAACCGATTTCAAAATAAATTCATATTAATTTTAAATGATCATATTTTAAGCTATAATAAAAATAGGTATCTTAGAAACATAAATTTGAGGTTCAAAAATCATTAGAATTTTATTTGGAACTAAATTATTAAATTGGAAAAATATTTTTATTTTTCGTTTAAAATTCGCTCAATTTTTGCCCAGTTTTGATCTAACGTTAAAATGGAGGCCTTCCAGAACTCCGATCATTTTGAAATTTTTACAGTAGTTAGACAACATCTCCTGGCAATTTTGACTAAAATTTGAGCATGATCCAACGGTCCAATTGGGAGAAATTAACAAAACAAGTTTGAATTTTTTTTGTCAAAACTAGCTGTTGGAAAGTTTGAAAATGTATACCTTGGAGCCAAAACCTCTCTTAATCATCCCCAACGGCCATATGGTTTTGTAAGCTATAAATATGATGTCTTAGATATGTTTTAACACACTTGAATCATTCTACAAACTTATTTTACATATATACAAAATTATTCAAGTATTCAATTCATCTCTTATTGATCAAATTCTTCATTTTTGAGCTATATACTTTGATCAATTTTGATATCTCTTAGTGTGAGCTTCATTTGTATTTTGTTATACACAAGAGAGATATTGTACATTGGTGTTAGCCACCAAAACTTATTCAAATCATATTTGTGAGAGGTTATCTCATAGAATAGCAAGAGGGATTTCTTGTGAGAGTATTGAAGTGTTTTCAATACTTGTGAGAGTGTGTGATAAGAATACACTTGTAGAGGTTTGATCTTCACCCGGAAGGAGATCGGTTATAGTGGAAATTCTCGGGAACTAACCGAGCGCGGAGTAGGGGGAACAAGCCGAACCGTGTGGACAAAAAATCTTCGACTTCAAATTGGTTCAATCTTTCTTACTCAATCTCTTTATTATTGATTGTTTAAATTGTTTGAGATTACTTATTTATTTGCTCTTATACTTGATTGTTTATTTGCTTACATTCCTTGATAAATTTGTTTAGTAAATTATTTTACTTAAACATTTTCGAAAAGATTTTTAATTCCGCATTAAGTTTTTAAAACCCTATTCACCCCCCCTCTAGGGTATTTTTCGACCTACAGGTTACTTAAATATCTACCAAATTTCTTTACTATGAACGCTAAACCCGGATGCGTATATACTTTATGATACATCAGACTCCCTACAACTAATGCATAAGGAATCTTTTGCATCTCTTTCTTTTCAACCTTATTTTGGGGCACTGGATAAGACATAAATTGTCTCCTTTAAGAATGGAAGTATCTCTTAATAATAGTCTTTCATGCCAAATCTGGTAAGAATTCTTTCGATATATCTCTTTCGTAAAAACCCTAGAATACTCAACAATAATGTCAATGTATTTGTATTCCTAATACAAAAGAGATATTATCAACATAAAATACCATAAAGATAATGTTACTCCCATTGAACTTATGATATACATAATCATCAACCGGATTTACCTCAAAATCGTAGGAGATAATAACTAGATTAAAAATATGTAATACCATTGACAGAAAACTTCCTTAAGGCCATTTATGGATTTCTTTAATTTCACTTCTTCTTGAGATTGTTGAGTTTACTATATATGAAGTTTTTCAACATTGTCTTGATGGTCCTAATTTGCATTTGAAACAATATCAAAAATTTGATCATAATCATTGTCAATAGCAGTACTTAAAATTTGAATAAATTCTTCTTCAAAGACAATGTTTCTAACTTTATCTTCCCCCCCCCCCCCCAAAACTCAATAACCTCAAGAAATTTGGCATTTTTCGTCTTAATAAAGGATTTGTTTGAGGGATCATAAAATTTATAATCTCTCGATCTTTCGGTGTATCTAACAAAGTAGCAGATAATTTCTTTATAGCCTTACTACAGTTAGACAACTCTGTTTTAGCTACTGCTTTGATATAACACTATTTAAAATATGCTACAGTTTTAAGTGTTTCTTCCTAGAGTCATTATGGTAGAGAATAATGATTAATCACGCTCTTTGCCATATCCTTAAGTTTCTGTTTTGTCTCTCAGCAACACTGTTCATACTAGGTTTGCCTAGCATGGTGTACCGTGAGACGATTCCGCATTTCTCTAAAAATTTCACAAGGGTCCAGGACGCTGTTTACCTTATCTGTTATATCTACCGTAGTATTCACCATCATGATAAGATTTCACGGCCTTAATTTTTTTGCCTAGTTGATTTTTAACTCCAACTGTGAAAGTTATAACAACATTTAAAGATTATAACTTCTCATTAATTAAATATAGGTACCCTTAATAATTGTCATGAACATAATAAAATAATGTTAACCATTCCAGAAGGCCGTATAGAACAGTTCACAGATATCCACATGAATTACTTCTAAGACAATTGAATTCCTTATGGCACCTAGTTTCCTTATGTTTATCCATTTGCTCTTTACACATTCAATCCAGATTTTAAAATCTGTTAAATTAAGGGGTTTTAAGAATTCCACAAGTCTCTTAATTCTCTATTTAGAGATTTACCCCAAATGCTTGTGCCATAACATTGAAGAATTCTTATCAGTTAATTTATGCTTTGTATCACGTGAATCAATTTACAAGGTCTCATTATATGAGTTGGTTGTATCCGTATATAAGTTATTAATTAAAGAAATGGTAGCAAAATATTTGAATTTTGAAAAAGACTTAACTTTATTATTTTCAAATGAACAATACTAACCGTATTTGTCCAAATAAAAATAAAAATTATGTCTGAATAACAATACCATATAAGTCTTTCCCAAATCCAAAAGTAACTAGTCTTTAATGATAACTTAAAATTCCTTAAAACCTCAATTGTAACTGTTTCGTCACTACCCTGATAGATGAATTTTTCAATATCAATTGGCTTTTGACTCTACATGTAACCTCTAAACACACTTACGTGAGTAGTATCACCAAAATTTACTCACAAAGTAATCACATGTACATAAGTTAAACTAACTACCGAATAAACCATAATGAGAAGTATATCATACTTTACACGCCAAGTGACTTATTTGGAACATTACTATGTTTATCCTTCTTGCAAAAGTAACTGACAAATTCTTTATCATACTGTATTGTGCAATTACTATAGTGTTGTTCCAACTGCAGCTTCTTAACTTTTATCTTTTATCCTTTGTCCTTTAGAGGTGTTTGCTAGATGAGTAACCACTGTCTTTTATTCTTCTTGCACACTGTAAGATATGAGCTCATTAAGAGATCATTAATTTATCCTTATAAGTATTGTAACTCATTGTAAACTAACTGTATTGTGCGAGAAGAGAAATAAAGAACTTGATGCACGAGCAAGTCATTAGACAGCCCTAACTTTAGTGCTTTTAGTTTGAAAGCGATATTAGATATTTCCATAATGTACTGCCCTTATGTTCCTTTTCCTTATACCTTATTGAAACAAGACTAATCAAAAGGTTACTTGCTTCAGCCTTTTTGTTTTGTTTTTTTTTTAGCAAAATATTTATATAATTTCTTTAAGGAACTAAGTAGCACTTTTCTCATAAAGTCCCAAAAAATCCTTGGAATAGAAGCGTTCTATTTTCAATTCTTAAAATTTGTGCCGTTAAGAACCGATACCGAATTTATGTTGACATATATATAAATCATAACTTAAAATTGACTAGAGAACAAATTATAAAAATTACAAATTTACAATTAATATACATGTCATAACATATTAACAAACAATATATATGAATAATACAATTATCCAAATTATCAATAGTGGGTCCCCATCACAAGATACCTAGCATAACATTGATATTTAGTCTTTGGACAGAAACATCAACTTGTAACTGGCCCTCTCAACGCAGTAATCAAATATAAATGATAAATCCTGTCAAATAATAGGACTTCCTTTCGGCCGACGTATTATTCACATGGAAAACTTAATTGTCATATTATATTTATTACTACAAGTGTACATGTTATTCGGCCAAATAATAACCTTCATTTGAGCCGATTATTATTCGCATAAATAATAAATACACACATCTTAATATTCCAAAACAAATAAATTTACGCGATAGAGGTTACTTTGGCAACTTATCATTTCAATTCATCTATTTCAAAATATTAGACAATTTGTGCTTCGCATCCTTATAATCTAAAAAAAATAGATTTTCCGTATTAATGAGATTTACAAAGCATAAACCTTATCTTTCCCACATTGACGCGTACTGCAATTTTGAATTACTAACAGTCTAGGACATACGTACCAAAATAAGACTGTAATAGGTACTCTCAATATAAGAATCAAATGTTGATAATAATTTCTGTCAAACAAAAAGCCTTTATTTGGACCGACTTATTGCTCACATGAAAACCTGATAATTATCACACATTTATTCTCGCACGCGTGTTTATTCTTTTGCCAAATAATAACCTTCCTTTTGGCCGATTATTAAATGCATAAATAATAACCACACAAATATCCAGAGAGAATAATGTCTATTATTTGGCCAAATAATAACTTTCCTTTGGGTCAATTATTATTTGTATAAATAATAAACATTAATATCTAAATAAATAATAAGATTGATCCATACCCTTAATCGTAATGGATGCAAGAATAAAATTCTTTACTCTAAACACATGTAGTATATTTAAATTTACCAAAGTAAATTAAATCTTAAATATATATATGTATACAACAAATTAATTGATGCTTAAATATATATATACACATATAATCTTAATCCTCATATATATGTAAGCCGTAACAACATATATAAAACAAACATTCTTGCATATAATACTAATATATAATTAATGGCAGATCTCCACATATATATATATAAAAAATCATGGTGAGACTTTATATAAAACCATGGTCAAACTTTATATACATACACCATGCACCAGGCTCTACATAATACATATATCTCTTAGATTAAAACACTATATATATAAATCAATCAAACCATTAAATATATATAATCAAAAGTAACCATATTCGTATATATAAACAAAAGCAACTGTCATATCAAATTAACTTATATATATAGTCAAATCGTAAACCCACCATATACATGTATCCTTAATACATTCAGCTGCTATAGATTTTGGTGCGCAGTAAGTAAAGTGACCATTAATTTCCCTTCTCAATTTTAATTCGACCAACTGACCAAGTACACTGTCGCATGTTACATAAACTGAAGCTATATCCGTTTTTATGCGGCAGTCTTAATTTGCTATATAACTAAACCTTTATAATTATATAATAACAAATCTCATATAAATTTAATGATTTAACATGAAATTCCTTTGATACCACTTGTTGGAATTTAAATTACTTAAGTCATCATGTCAAATCATCAAGATCTAAGTAAAACATAATTAAACCGCGTACTTGGATCCATGACAAACAAATGCGGAATGCAAGGATCGATCACAATAACAGCACGGATCGAGCGAGTACGTGGTCTTCCTCAACCAAATCGCCTTAGTGTCTTGATGGGAATTTTAGTTCTCTTCCAGATGGGGAGAAGTGAGCCGTATTTTGATTTGGTGTATTGGGGACCATAACCCTAATATCAACTTTATATACAAACTAATTAGAGTTCCCATTAAACCCTAATAAGCCCATATAAGGTATCTACACATTTGGCCCACAATTATTAGAATAGTCTTATGGGCTTAACTAAAAATTAATTAGACCACTAAAAATTAGTCCATTAATTAAATAGCAAATATAATTGAAATATTATAATATGTTGCCCACATAAATTAGAAAATATAAATTTTCTAACACTCTTCCCTAATCCAGGGTCAAGGTATGCCACTAGGCTCAATGAATGCTTATAATGGTTCTTACATATCACTCATATGATCACCAATAAAGATTATTGGTAGCGAGATTCGAATCTAAGCTTTACAAGCGAAACAAGAAAAAGTTTAATAGTAGTAAAAATGTTATATGAGATAGTCATTTAGCTTTGGGATACAATGAGATCATATCATTAGCTCTTAAGCAAATTTTTCATTGTAGTGGAAGTCGTACATTTTAAAAGTTAATGCATTATATATTGGTTGTTTTGTTTATGATATATATAGTACGTTTCTGGTATAGAGCGGGCATTTTACAACGTTTTTCCATCATTAAACATTTGGGGGACAAAGCAAAACTATCGCAAAAAGGCCCGGTCCGTACAGACCAGTCTGCACTTGAAATTTTTCTTATAGTAAATAAATAAAAGAAGAAGAAGAAAGTGGAGTTATAATTTTATACATTAACTATAACAATGAAATGGATATAGTTTCAATTTAAAAGAGTATAAGATATGGGTGGGAGCTAAATTTAAATTTAAAAGATTTTATGTATTTGTTTGAATTTTCCAATTTTGAATTCAACATTCGTAAATATAAAATAATTTTAAGCTTAGTTGTCTAGGTATAATATATAGAATAAATCAGCAAGAGAGTATTTTATTAAAATTAATGTATGGATTCTCGGGTTTTTAATTAATAGATTATTTATGTCACGCCAATACTAATTTACTACGAAATTATTGGTTGAAGAATCCTTGACACATGATGAAGTATTACCATTCTTTTTTAATTACAGTTTGAATTAAATTAATCAAAAGCGTGCAACCGTTATAGTGGAATGTACAGTTTTCGGAGAAAGAGGAGAAATACTTGATATTGAGTTTTATGTTGAGAGAGGTGTAATAAAGAGTCTATTATCCAAAAAATTTAAAATAATTAGTCTGGTTCCATTCTTTTTAGTTTATTATTTTAAATTTTAAGCAATATATAATTAAACCCTAAATAAATAATTATATGAAATGCACTAGACAAGTTGAAAAGTTGGCTACCGGCTTACCATGAATTTTAGCTAATGAGAGTTCGCGAGTTCTTTTAATATAGAATAAAATCGATTCTTTCATGTTTTGAAAAATTATTATGAGATTTTGAGAAAAAAATTGAATTTTTTGTGGTAATGAACGTGTATATTACCTACCTAGTTCATAATATAACTGATGCTAGATACATTATTTGTTATCAATAGGAGTTGGTATGACTGGAAGGAGTTCAAGTCCTTTTACAAAATATCTAGGGTTCGATCCTGGTTATTCTAAAGGCAGAACAACTTGTGGTGAATTCATGAGTTCGTAACACTTTCATCATTTTAATTATTAACATATATTTTTATTTAATCACGTTTGTGTAAGTGTCAATGAGTTTGTATCCAATTGGCATCTTCCTTATTGACTCATATGGACTGTTTGATCATGTTAGTACTTGGTTCTACAAATTTAAAATTTACATTAATATTGAGTCATGCGAAAATTTTTCTATGTGGACCGGTCCGTATGGACCAAGACCTTTAGCGACGGTTTTTTGTCGCTAAAAATATATCCCCAATGTATTCGCGAAGAAAAACCCTCGCTAAAGATCTGGTTCGTATAGGAAATGTACTCTTGAGTCGTGTATTGGATTTATATATGAAAGTTTAGCTAAACATGTTTAGCTCTCTTCATTTACTAGAATAACAAAGAAACCTCTTCCAACTCTAAGGGTGTGTTTGATAGGCCATATTTTTCATAGAAAATATGGCTTTTCCACCCAAATTCTCACTTTTGTAGTGTTTGATTGCATTTATTTTTCATGAAGTCAAACTCCCACTTTTTTTACTATTCATGTACTTTTCCTTGTAAAGGTGAAAAATATTTTCTTTGGGGGGGGGGGTGGTTTTTATTTTCCAGGCAATTCGCACAAGGACCGAGGCAATTTGCACAAGTATAGTCTAAAAAAAAAACTGTTTTTTGATGAAGTGAAATTGTTAGGAAAAAAAAACAGTTTTTTGATGAAGCAAAATTGTTCAAAAACCAAAAATTGTTTTCAAAAAATCTGTTTTTCACTGAAGTAAAATTGTTCAAAAATAAAAAAATTGTTTTTTGATGAAGTAAAATTGTTAGAAAAATAAAAAAACTGTTTTAAAAAAAGAACTGTTTTTTGATGAAGTAAACTTGTTAAAAATAAAAAAACTGTTTTAAAAAAAGAACTGTTTTTTGATGAAGTAAACTTGTTAAAAATAAAAAAAAACTGTTTTAAAAAAAAACTGTTTTTTGATAAAGTAAACTTGTTAAAAATCAAAAAAAAATGTTTTTTAAAAAAACTGTTTTTTGATGAAGTAAACTTGTTAAAAAAAAACTGTTTAAAAAAAAAAACTGTTTTTTGATGAAGTAAACTTGTTAAAAATAAAAAGTAAAAATGCTTTTAAAAAAAATGTTTTTTGATGAAGTAAACTTGTTAAAAATAAAAAATAAAAATGTTTTTTAAAAAACTGTTTTTTGATGAAGTAAACTTGTTAAAAATAAAAAAAACTGTTTTTAATAAAACAGTTTTTTGATGAAGTAAAATTGTTAAAACAACTGTTTTTTAAAAAAACTGTTTTTCAATGAAGTGTGGTCTAAAAAAAATGATTTTTGATGAAGTAAAATTGTTCAAAAATCAAAATACTATTTTTTGATTAAGTAAAATTGTTAAAAAAAAGAAAAAACTGTTTTCAAAAAAACTGATTTTCGATGAAGTAAAATTGTTCAAAAATCAAAATACTATTTTTTGATGAAGTAAAATTGAAAATAAATAAATAAACTGTTTTTAAAAAATCTGATTTTCTAAGTAAGTTCCATGTAAAAAATATACAAGTTTCATGGAAAAAGGTTCAAGTTCCATGAAAAATAATAGCTATCAAATAACAAAAGTTGGAAAAAGTTATAATTACCATAAAAAATAATGTCTATCAAATACCAAAAGATGAAAAAGTACACTATTTTTCGGGTAGAAAATTACACTATTTTCCGGGTAGAAAATTAAGGCAATCAAACACATTTAATTGACATTTTCCATGCAATTCAATTCTAGGCAATTCAATTGCCTGGAACTTATTTTCTTTCCATACAAATTCTATGCTCGCAATCAAACGCGTCATAAGAGAAATTGAAACTCTGGATCCCCAATAATCAAAGATGTGACTTTACGAATGACGCTAACTCGCTGACTCTTACCGAAGGGAAATACCGAATAACTTTATTTTAATTTTGGTATATATAGGCCAGTTACTGACCAAATTGATGAAATCCAACTTCTATTTCCAAGTAATTAATGATCAAATGCCCAAACTTCTTCAACCCTTTATTCGTGGTGGCCATTCAAATGATTGTGTTTTTTAGAAGCTACACTCAACCCACCACATTCGGATTGTTTTTCCAAAAGCTTCTACTCAACTGTGAGAACATTTTATACAGTGTTATTCGAATTTATTTTCTATAAAATAAGGTTGCTGTTATTGACACACACCAATTTACTTTCTAACACTTTCTTAAAAAAAAGTGAATTTGGAAGTATGTTGAAAAGTGAATTTGATTTTTGTTTGAGTTATTTTCAACCAACTAAAAAATCTCATAAAGAAATTTCAAAAAATAGTCACAATAGATCTTATTTTATAGATCTCGACGAGTAGGTTTTAAATATATATATTTTTTTTATCTAATTTTGATTTTTGGATTTAAGGTTATGGTGTTTTAAAAAAAAAATTAGATAGAGAAAGTAAAGTGAAATAAATTTTGGGAAGTATAAAAGTAAAAATTGATTTTAAGTTAAGTTTTTAAAATTTTGAAAAATAAACACCCACCAAACAGGGCCAAAGATCTCCCGAAATTGACATTAAGGTGGTGTTTGGTTGAGATTTTAAAACATGTTTTTTAGATAAATTTTTGGTAAGTGTGAAAGTAGGTTGAAAAGTGAATTTAATTTTTGTTGAAGTTTTTTCAACCAATTCAAAAAAACTCATGAAAAAAATTCAAAAAATAGTCACAATGGATCTTATTTTATAGATCTCGATAAGTATGTTTCAAATATATATTTTTTTATCTAATTCCGATTTTTGAATTTAAAGTTATGGCGTTTTAAAAATTTTGTGAGAGATAAAATAAAGTGAAGTGAATTTTGGAAAATGTGAAGTAAAGTTGACTTTTTAGTAGAAATTTTAAAAACTTGATTTTAATATCTCAACCAAGCGTCATCATGATGTTTTCTTTCATTTGATGGTTTCTTTCATTTATAAATCATTAGATACAAACAAACACAAAAAAAATTAAAAAACATAAACAAAACACGAAGAAATTTACTCAGTTCTTAGAAACCGAGTGTTGTTCATCATATTAGGCCGAAAGGAACTGAGTAAAGTATAACTTACTCGGTCCTAAGGAACCGAGTTAGGCTTTGATTCATTTTTTCAATTCCACTGGGTTCCTTAGGATCGAGTAACTTATGCTTTACTCGGTTTCTTTCGGCCGAGTATGATGAATAAAACTCAGTTCCTAGGAACCGAATAAACTTTCATCCATGGCAGAATTTTCTTTTGACATAGTGTGTGCACCGGTGGAACTTTTTTTAACTAATAACGAAAAAGTTCAAGAGAAAAAGAATGAAACGACTAGATTGTCAAAGAAAAAGTTAGAAGAAGAAGATTGAAGATGAGATTTGTGGGGTGAGTGGTGTAATTTGTTTTTTTGAATTGTAGAGAGTGAAATACTTAATTCCAACCGGAACTTCTGAAAAATGCTTAATGACAATGTGTTGATTTGTAAAAGAAGAAGATTGAAGATGAGCGAGAGTGGAGTGGTAGAGGGAGTGGAGTGGTGAGAGTGGAGTATTTTTTAGATGAATGCTAATTAACCCTAAAATTAAATGTGGAGTGTTAGAGTGTTAGGAAGAGTGAAAGTATAACTATAGAGTATTAGAGAGTTAAATTATGTGTGTCAATAGTAACCCCCTAAAATAATTCCTTTTCTATTAAACTATAAAATTTTCCTTTTTAATAAATGTTGCCGTGTGATTTTCACATACAATTATCAAATTTATTGATCATGAATATACAAAGTAAAAGTAATGATCTACCAACTTTAATTTCTTTAATACTTTTCCCTTATTTTTAGATAAAATTAATTAGATTTATTATTATGAATGTTGTAAATTCTTTACTCTCCATGATGATCAAAGTGCCTCTGTACATGCTTGCCCCATAAAAAAGAAAAAGAAAAAGAAAAAGAAATTGTTAATTTTTGTACCACATAAATCATGCCCAATGGCGAGCTTAATCATCTGGGCAAATTTTGCATGACATTTATAATCATGCTTTCTTAAAAGTTAATAGCATAAAAAGGGAATAAATTAATGTGTACAATGTATAATTTTCTTTATGTACAAGAATACATTTAGCAAAAAATGAAATGAACAGTCTCATAGATTTTGTATAATAACATGAATTTTTTTTTTTTTTTAATTTACGAAATATGAAATATTGGTGAAAACTAAATTTTAAAGTATACCAGAAAATTTCTTTTTACTATTTATAATGATGTACAATTTACAAATTTAAACTTTGAGTACACACTTCATTTATCATTTGTTTTGAGCAATCAATATGATAAATTTAACAATTTTTAACTTTTAGTATACTCCTTTCATCCTTCAAATTTTAATTTATTAAATTTATCACTTTTATTTAATTAATTAAATTTTTATTTAATTATAACTCAGTTGCGTATAACAAATAGGTACAGTTAGGTAAAAAGAATAAAATTGATAATAGCTAATTGATTTAATTTAAGAGTAACTTGTAATAAATTTAAAAGAGTTTGGTACATATATATATAAACGTATAGCATCAAGTTGATAATGTATAGATAAATAGTAATGCAGTGGATTCAAATATTTTCAAAGGTTAATTTTGCTTTATCCTTTCAGTTACCACGTATTAGTATTTTACCATTTTAACAATGACATATTAGCATTGTACCATCTAAATTACGAATGTTAGCAATTAAAGTCTCAAATTATTTTTTATTGCAATGGACCCATTTTTATTAACGGGCTTAAAATTTTAAATGGTTTAGAGGCCCAATATAATTTTAGATAAATGATGGCAATAAATATAATTTTTAATTTATTGTCACTATCTCTCACCATCATCCACGGCAACCTCTTCCACCACCATGTCCATCCCACCACCATGTCCTTCCACCACCACCATGAAGGAATTATGCACCTCCGATTAATTTAATTTTTTTACATGCATCTTTGATATATAATATTCATCTAATAGATTACTTAACTACTAAGTCGTTTCAATTTGTCCACTAAACTTAATTGTTTCTACTTACCTACTCGTATATTTATTTTTTTCAATTTACCAATCCCTTCAAAATCCGATTAATATGTTGAAAAAATTGGACATACGGCTCACATGAGAGGGGAAATTAGTCATCCAGCACGCTAAAATGGTTTTGCTGTGGTGTTTCACACAAAATGATAGATTTCAGGGTCTAATTCGGTGCTTACATATGTTGTATATATTTTCAATTACAATACCACTCTTACCTAATCGTTGTATTGAACTATTACATTAAATATGTTCAAATATATTACTAGTGTAGAAAAAAAAATAAAAGGCGGGTATGTGGGAATTGTAATCTAATTTGAAGAAAAGGAGTCGGATCTAAAATAGATTAAATAGGCTATGACACTTCCTTCAAATACTTGGACGAAAAGTTTATTATTGGACTCAAGTAAAACAAGAATTAAAGTTTGTGATTTTATTTGAGTGAATCGAACCATTGAGGACTGATGTGAGAATATGGTAAAATTGTAAGCGACAGTAAAGTAATTATCTCAAATACTAAGAATATTAACTTTTTTCGGTATCAAAGGTAAAGCCAAAAGTCGAATATAAGGCAAGAAATAGTTTTTTTTTTTTTGGTGAACACAAAGTTTAGGTGAGGGGAGGCTTCCCCAGTCCAAAGTCAAAACATGCCACTAAGCCTAATGAGCGTTTATAGTGATTTTTACAAATTATCTACCAAGAGAGATTGTTAATAGCGGAATTCGAATTTAAACCTTATGAGTGAAATAATAAATAGTCTAATAGTAGTAAAAAAGTTATATGAGATAGTCATTTAGCGTTGGGATACATCATGTCATCAGCTCTTAAGCAAATTTTGCATTACATTGGGAGTCACACAGTTTAAAAGTTAATGTGTTATATTAGCAGTCACACAATTTAAAAGTCAATGTATCTCAACAATTAATCAATGAACCACATGCATATATTGAGTGTTAAAAATGAAAAGAAATAGTATCAATGGTTTCAATTTACTAGAGTATAAGATTTGGGTGGGAGCTGAATCTAAATTTAAAATTTTTTATTCATTTGTTTGAATTCTTAAAATTTGAATTCAAAGCACATTTATAAATATAAAATCATCCTAAACTTAGTTGTTAGGATTAGGGTATAATAAATAGAATAAATTCTCGTTTTTCTTATTTAATAGATTAGTTATGTTGTGCCATTGCTAATTTTCTACGAAATTAATGGTTGAGCAGTACCGGGTTCAACATTACCATTCTTTTATTAATGATAGTTTGAGGAATTTACAGTTTTCGAGAAAGATATTAATTTTTATTTTGAGAGTGAGGTGTAATAAAAAAAAATTAGTATGCAAGTACGATTTTTTATAAAAAAAAAATAAGTTTGTTTTCATTCTTTTTTATTTTATTATTTTAAATTTTAAGTGTGGGAGGTTAAAAATAGAATTTTCATTTGGGCCAAATATTTTGGGACCAACCCAAAGTACGCCAGATGATTTGGGGCCAAATTAAACCGAAACATGATGCGAGAACTGTGACGGTTAGAAGAAGTTGTGAGCCTTTGGCGGAGTACAATTTTACTAGCCGAGCACGACTTGAGAGTTAGAAATGACACAAGCGTCGATATGGTTGGTCCAACCAACAAGAACAGGACATCTGTACACATGGACATGTAATTTATGCATGTGTATTATGTTGAAAATTTTGTCCCATGGACCCAAATTCGTGGAAATGGAAAAATGAAGGGATTGAGATAGCAACATTTTCTACTAGTAGTTTTTAGGTTTGAACAAATTTATAATCTTCTGATTTATGATCAAGTTTGAACATCACATTGTTCAACTCGATTATGTTAGTTTATAGCCATAAGCATTAGCTTCAAAAAAAATCCATATATGTTTTAAAAGAATAATATTTTGTTTTCCGTCCTTAAATTGAGTACATTATATAATTATATGTCCAAAAATAATATAAAATACTAATAATTTAGGATATTTTCAAAACAAAATAAATTTACACCAATATTCAACTTAAATGAAAAAAATATGAATACTCACATAAACCGCTTTCATTCGAACCCTGTCCCCGCCTCATCTTTCACTTAAACCATTTCACTCAAGAAGCAACCCAATCCAAGAGAGAAACGAAATTTGGTCCAGCTCAGCAACTGAAATGCAAGGTACTCCCAAAAACGGCCCAAGCCCATGTCCTGCAGAGTTGATAAGCCAAGCCATATTTTTACTATTTTGATTTTACAAAAGAAATTAGATTATACGTAAATTACGAAATTTAAAAATTCACATTCACAGAAGTAATTTAATTCTCAACCACTCTATCACATATTGTGTTTATGCTCATTTATAACTTTTTCTTATATTCATAATTCATTAAGGGCCTGTTTGGTTGTCCTTCGAATTGTGAATTAGATAATTTACAATTAAGTAATTTATAAAATTTTCATTTATTAGTGTTTGGTTGTATAAATTGAACAATTGTAAATATGATAATTCAAGTCGATTCACAAAAACTCAAATTAAGTCATTTCAAGTAAAACATGAAATTGCCTAATTCTAGAATTAGATAATTCATTCTAATTTCATTTTTCGAGAAGATCTAGTTTCTATCAGTGATGTTGATGCATCTAGACCAAATTTTAAATAACATAGAACAATAGAGAAGATGTTTTTATTCTAACAATCGAAATTTCTAGATTTAAGTTTTCCAAACACTACTTGAATTAGAATTGAATTATTCATAAATAAGCAAATTCACAATTCTTCAATCAAAAATTAACTAATTCTAAAATTAGGTAATTTACGCAACCAAACGGGCCCTAATTCTACCGTTTGATTAACTGCTTTTATTATTTTTTATTAAGTATGGAAAGTTTCAAATTAATTAGATATTTGCAAACAATTAATCACTATCTTTACTTTTATTTAATTTTTATAAGACTCACAATTTAGTATACGAATCTCGTACCAAGCTCGTGCGAGTTCTGAATCGAGCCTGAAGATAGGCTGTTGCACCATATCCGAGCTGCTCCCTTGAGAGTTGTGACAAAAGCCCTGCATATGATACCATCTGGGACATTCTGGAGCCCCATCATATTTTTAAATTGCTGCCAATGGTCCATTGGATCGATTGAGCCATCGTATGACTCTAGAGGAGGTAATTTGAATCTATTCGGGACCGCACAGGTCTGGATGTGCGCTGCAAACAGTGATTCAGAATTTCTTACTAGAGTTGCTGCTGAGCTCCCCCCAACGTGGCCTATGGTTTTCATCATTTCGCCCAGCTGGGCTTTCATTTCTGATCTAAGCCTTTGCTTTACTTCTTCAATAGAGCTCTTATTCGAGATCCTATCGAACACGGACCCTCAAGGCTTAGCATTTGTCTCCAGAACTGGTGGAATGGGGGGTCGACCTCCTCTACTCACACTTTGTCTTTGAGCCTCTCCTTCAGAGCGTCTTTCTTGAACAACATGAACTTGTGAATTTCTTTTTGGAGATGGGGGAGCTGTAACAGAGAACTCATCATAAGAATCTCCTTGTTCAGAATTGGATTGGTCGGCAACAGACCCACTGGGCCTGCCTCGACTTCTCCTATACCTCCGGCGGCGTTCCCCCAGCCTTTCAATGGCTGGAATTTGCGCAGGGGCTGGGGGAGCCGGTGCAGAAACAGGGGTCGGAGGCGATCCATCTCTTGAACTGTACGAAGGGGATTCTCTTTGAGCCATCAATCTGTCAATCTGGACCTGGAGAGCAGTTTGTTGAGCCACTAAGGCTATCAAGGGGTTTGTTTGGGTGTTTTCTGACTGTGACATGGTGAAAGTATGGTTTTTTGAGAAGCGTGTGACTTTAAGAAAATGTCTTTCCCACAGACGGCGCCAAACTGATGGTGTCAAAATCTAGAACAGATAATTGACGACCGACCAACCAATCAATGAATAATGGTGAATTTAAGGTTTAACAATGGATTGTAACTGTGAACAGTGATTGTGAACAGTACCAATGTGTATGTGAACAGTGATTGTGAACAGTACCACCGTGTATGTGAACAGTACCACCGCGTATGTGAACAGTGATTGTGAACAGTACCACTGTATATGTGAACAATGACTGTGAACAGTACCGACAGAAACTGATTAAAAATGAAGATGAATACGAGACATTTTTTATTAAGGTATGTTCCCCCGGTAACGCTTATGTTAATCCGGCAGTACGTCCTCCTTTTGTGTGTGCTTGCTTTGTATTAGCTCAAAGGCAATCAATTTGAATGATAATACAAGCTACCAATCTCTCTCTCTCTCTCTTCCTATAATTTGCTTAATTCTATTTATAAGTATAGAATTAGGATTACAAATATTTCAACAGAATAAATAATAAACTGTGTGGGAGAGAGATCGTATAAAGGTGATTGGTATTTTTTGGGGTATGAAAAGAGAGAGTATAAGACCCTCAAAAATTGGCTTGTATTTATATTGCCAATGGCTTTATATCTCTTAGAAGAGATGGATGGATATTGGGAGAGAAGGAAGAGATGTTTTTTGGTGTGATTTGAATGAATGAATGAGGGGGGTACTTATAGGTAAATATAGAATGGCAAAAAAATAAATTTGGTAAAAATGAAGGGCAAAAAGGTAATTTTTGGTGGAGGTGTGGTAGGTGTAGTAGGTGTGGTAGGTGTGGTAGGTGAGGGGTAAAAATGGTATTTTACCGGAGGTAAAAAATAGGATTTTACTGGAGGTAAAAGTGTTGAATTACCTTTGTAGGCCAATGATAAAATTAGTATTTAATCCCATCAGGTTCAATTAAAAGTCCATTGTTTCTCACCTTTAATACTCTTATTATCCTTTAATATCACCTCTTTTTTAGAAGTGTGAATAGTTACAACCCCTCAATTGTAATTTTTTAATTATTATTTTTTTTCGCTAATTGGGTCAATTCCTACCTCGTTATCCTTCGTTCTCACCTTTTTTTTTTGTTTTGTTTAGAGATGAAAATGTTCAAACCCCGTCATTCACGATTAAAAAAGTCAAAAGAACCCTTATATTTTGAGTTTTGTCACTGAGCAAGATCAATCCCGACAAGAATCGACAAATAATAACAAAAAGCAAATAAGCTTAATCTTTTTCAAAATCAACATATAACCGTTACAGATCTGATAATAGCAGACAATGATAAATTTATCAAAATTTATCAAGCAGAAACCTTCAAGTTCAATCTAGATGCAAGCTAGATAAAAAGACAACAAGATGAAATATTCAAGATTCCCATTATTAAAAATAATGCAGAATGTGTAACCTTGATGAAATTGACCAAAACTACCCCTATTCTTTTTGTTCTAGAATGTTTAATATATTTGTCATTAAAGGAAACACTAACGTAAATATACTCATTTTTTTTTTAAATATATTTTAGTGTCGTAAAATTTAGTACATTTACTAAGAATAAAATTGACTGAACTTGAAAGAATGTAGTTTTGGGTATGACAAAATATTACTATTTATTAATTACGTTTGAATTTTATAATTTACTATATTTGAGTCCCCCTACCCCCCTCCCCGAATAAATGAATATAAATAGATATCCCAAAGTCTGTTTCTTATTCGAATGCGAATTGTGTGGATATTTATTTAAATAAATATTTAAAAAAGAGAATTTGGATAGTATTTATAAATACAGGAGAAAATGGATAATAATATGGACAATGATAATATTCGACTTGGATAAATCGTATCTGAGGTGTATTATACGTTTACGTGTATATCTGTATATAATATAATTTAATATATATATATATATATATATAATCACTTCCCCCTTGGAAACAATCAACACGACTTATTGTGTTATATAAAAGAAATAAAAGAAATTAATTATTTGAGGTGAAAGTTTGATGTAAAATGTGAGTCATTATTTTTTCATAATACGTTTTGCAATATTTCGTTAAAATTCTCAAGTTAAAGCTTGCATAAAGTTTCATTTTAAATAAAAAAATCATGTAGACAATTATATTTATTTTTAAGATTGAGCAAATATTTAGATTAAAAAAAAAACCGTTGGACAACTAACGTGTCTATAGATTTATATATATAGAAAAAAAACATAGGGATATTATCCGAACCTAATAAATTCAATAAAATTAGGATAATAATAGTTGATTGTACTTTCCGAAAGAGAAACGTGAGCAAGTTTGAAAAAGGATTCAAGTAATAAATAGTGTGATATTAGATCCGTAAATTTATTTACACCAATGTTTCGTTAAAATTCTCAAGTTAAAGCTTGTATAATATTTCATTTTAAATTAAAAAATCATGTAGACAGCTATATTTATTTTTAAGATTGAGGAAATATTTAGATAAAAAAAAAAACCACTGGACAACTAACATGTCTATAGATGTATATATATAGAAAAAAAATTATAGAAATATTATCCGAACCTAATAAATTCAATAAAATTAAGATAATAATAATTGATTGTACTTTCTAAAAGAGAAATACGAGCAAATTTAAAAATAATTAAGATAATAAATAGTGTAATATCAAATTCGTAAATTTATTTACAGGTCAATTTTCTAATTGACGGGCTGAATTAGAATGTAGATGGATATATAATACAATAAATAAAGCCCAGACCCACACCATAAATAAGAAAATAAATAAAGCCCACGGAGAGAATTCGATGAATTCAACATTTGGGGAGATCCTTTGAAAGAGAGATATTGAGGGTTAGGGTTATTTGGTATCGATTATGGATTTATTAATTGGAGGAACGGAATCACAATCTGCACCACCAGAGAAGAATGAATATAATCCCAGAGCAGCAAAAGAAATTGTAGGACTGGAATCTTTTTATAATGTAGTCGAATACAATAAATTTCGTGTGCTCGACGATGAAGATGAAGATGAAGATGAAGATGAAGGTGAAGGTGAAGGTGAAGGCGAAGAATCAACGGAGGAGGAGTTTCCTTATTATGTTCTATATACCGATGATGAAACAGAGGATTACCCTTCTTATGTTTACGACACCGATGAAGATAGTGGAATCACTCAGGAGGATTACGACAAATACGTTGACCAATGCGAAAAAAGCGAGGTAATTACTTCACTTCAATGAATAATTTATTACATCAATTACATACATACTTTTTGTTATCTTCTACTGTATAATTTTTTTTTTAAAAGGGCTAAGTCTGTCGCTTAATTTTACAAATAAAGAAAACTTCCTCCCAGCCCCATGAGTCGAACCTTGACCTCAAGGCAAGGGTGGATGGAGATTGCCTACCACACTGTGCCAACCCGTCTCCGGTGTATAATTTTAAATACTAGAGCAGAGAGAGATGCTTTGTGTAATTTGTAGAAAGTGCAGTGAAAGAAACTATTAATTTGAAAGAAACCTGATAATGATGTGTGAATAAGCCTACTAACAATTCAACCAAGAAAACTATAATAAAATTCCAGAAGGTTTCATGTAATCAAAGCTAAGAAGTCGCTTTTTAGAAAGGTAAAAATAAAAATAAAATGGAGAGTAGTAGAAGAAGAAGAGACCAAATCAATAGAAGCCTAGGACAAAGTTTGTGTTTCGGTGGCTATAATTGTTCCTTGGAGTATTGGCAAGCCAAACATCGAACCCATTATTGGCCAAAATGAACCCAAGAGACTCGTTTTGAGAATTCAACACCTATGTTGCTCCATCTTGTCACCACAGTTACGTATTAATCTATGAACGCAAGTGTAATTCTAAACTGACCCATTTTAACCCACCACTTCATGTGTAACCATACCGTTGGTCTGTGTCTTAGTGAGTCTAACTTGACCTCACATACCAACCAATATGGTACTAACGCTTCAATTTTTGATATCCCAGAGCTCATGGGCACGGGTTACCCCTGATATATATTGGTTTTCATGACTGATGACAGCAGTGTTTTATCAGCAACTCAAATAATTCAAATACCAAATATTAATTTAGGATGAAAGCGAAATTGGTTACAAACTCCGTGTTTAGGCCCTCTGGAATCCTCTGCATGATGATATTATACCGGTCATTGGTTGTTGCCTAAAACACAATCAAATTCACACAATCGACCAATGAAAGAGTTAAACCAATATTTAAAGTGCACCCATCACAAACGTAACCTTGTCTTACAACATTGATTTGCAAATTCCACCATCTTGACTGTTGATATTGTAAAGTTTCCTTTTTTGCTTCTGTTATTGAGACACGGAGGATAATTACAAAAGCTAAATTGGCTATTTTGTTAGCCATTTTCTTAGATATTATAATTAATAACTTTGAGGAAAAATTGATTGTCTGACCTAATTTAGAAATTCATAATAGACCATGAAAAATTAAAAGTTTAATTGATTATCATTCATTAGAACCGTATAACAGTAAAAAGATAACAGACTTCCTAAAAACAAAGTAAATCTTTTGCTTTAGCTATAGCTTTATCCAAAAAAAGTTAGTAAAAAACAGAAGACTTGCTGTGAGTGGTTCCAAGTGCAAGTCTCAGATCTTCCATATGTTGAAGGAACTAAATTACAACAAAGACATTAAGCAGGGGCAAGCCGCAAGTATTAAATAAGAAGCTAAGCCTCATATCTTCCATCTGTTGAAGTAACTAAATTACAACAAAGAAATTAGACAGGGGCAAGTATTAAATAAGAAGCTATAATTAGAACCAAAAACCAACTTTGAACTCCCTAATTGTGAAGGCTTAAATTCTGAAGACCCAAAGTTCAGAACTAAAATCCATATTTTTGAGCCACCGTGTTTAGAGAATTTGTTGGATGGTGGCTAAATGCACGGTGAGAATAGAGAATACATACTGAGTTGATAGGCGCCAAACATAGAGTCATAGAGAGTGGAGAGAGACAGAAAAGACAAGCATAAGATCCAAACACCTCCAGTTTAAAAAGCCCTAAATCAGATTAGATCAATCTCATAAGAGGAGATGGAGGAGAATGAAGAGACAGAGCCAAAAATCTAAACACCTCTAGTTTAGAAAGCCCTAAATTAGATGGGAGAGTAGACAGAGAGAATGCAGAGACAGGAAGAGGACTACGTACCTGAGAGAAGTTGAACATTGTCGTTGTACTATGATGGTAGTCGGTGAGAGCGAGAGAGCAGTGAGGGAAGAAGAGAAAAGAGAGAATGAGACTTGTGTTTTATTGATAGTGTAGTGTATTAGGAAACCAACGGCCATCAATATCCCAAAATTCGGACGGCGCAGATCGCGTCTAACATTGAACGGGACTTTTAGTGGATTCTAAAACCACTCCCTTTTATTATTATAGATAGATGTGTTTCTTGTTCTCAATTAATATATGTAAATATGTGTGTGGTAATCCTTCCAATTTGGCTCGTTAAGGGATCATTTCATTTTAACAGGTCATGTCGGGTGATCTGTTAGGATAACGTACTAGTTTTCAATATGATATTTTTCACCCGATAATAAAAAAAAAGAAAAGAAAAATAAAAAGTCACCCCTTTATACCCAAAACGTTGAACAGACCCATTGCTAGAGTTCCACTTTGTATGTATTTTGTGGACTTTTTTTATGCATTGAAGGCACTTTTTGAAGTGCTAGAGTACTTATTTGGTGGAGTGCTAATATTGTTATTATTATTGTTGTTGTTGTTATTATTATTTATGTGATATCCAAATTTTTATATTTTTGTGCTTTTGATTTTATTTGCAGGGTTTCACTGTTGAAAGGTTCCCCTCTGCAAAATTTTTCAGTATAATTGCACCTTTCGATTTGAGTAACAAGTTCGTCTTCCGCGACGTTGTAAAATGTGCTCAGTTCGCACTCAATGAAAAAGTACTTCCTTCATTCTGTTATTTAGGAATATATTTTTTAAATCTAATATATTTATATATGTGCACTATTCCGCGAACAATTATAGACACCTACACATTACAAGTTATTTGAATTTGTATTTATTTTGTTGGTTCTTCAATAATTGTATTTGTATTTGCAGGAGGGTACAAAATACGCATTTGATAGGATCATAAGGGCAAATGGGCAGGTTGTTCGTGGTATATTGTATTTTATCACCTTTGCGGCAAAAGATGCTAATGGTCATGAAGTCAAATTTCAAACTAGGATTCTAGCTTCACCCGAAGGTCTAGATGTCGAGTTGTTCAGGACTGAACCTACCGGCGAATCATAGGTATAATCTAAATTCATTACTACTTTATTTTCTTTTTGACAGTTATAATAATGTTTCGTCTCCTCACGCTTTTTTACTGATTTGTCTTGTTAAAGTAATTAATTAGTGGTGTATTTGATTGATTTGATTAAATACTTAATTGAAAGAGTCTGAGGAGGTGCTTAATGGATGTGTTGTGTGATGACTGATGATACTTGTTGCTATTGGCGACATGGGTAAATCCTTTTATTTTTCTTTAAGTGATTGATTATTTATTTATTTATTTATTTATTTTTGGGTAAATTCAAATCTTATTAAGCAAACGGAGTTACAGCAACAAAGAAACCTTAGACGTACAGCTCTGCACTCCTTCAAAGTAATTCTCCATTGTATTAACCTCAATTCTATTTTTTGTTTCAGTGAGGAGGGAATGTTGAATAAAAACTTACTGTTCAGAAAAATCCCTTTGTGAGACTGAAAATGGGAACATCTGATGCCATTCAAGGTTGGCATTATGATGTTCCCTCTATATTGATATTGGCTTACGTAGAGAAAGTAGCCATTCTTGATACCTTGAGTCATGACTAAAAACTCTTAAAGGTTTCACCTGAGAAAAAAATTAACAAACATGCACGAAACTAAATAATTTATGTGGAAGGAAACACATGCCTATAGAATAATTTCGTTGCGTTCTTTTGTAGAGGCAAAGTTACATTAGTGTCAAGATTAGCCATTTATGAGGGTGTTATTTTTGTTATATGTAGATAGTATTCAAGCATTTTTTTTTGTCTTATAGAAATTATGTAATATGTACAGTGCTGTATATTCTAAGCGTAATTAATTTCTTTAAAAGTTTGCGTCAATCTATCCAAATATATATATATTATATTGTCTATGTGAAGGATTGTAATTGCTTAAACACAGTGGCTGGTAGAAGGCAAATATATAGAGGGGCTCATGTAAAATCTTCTGATGTGTAAATTGAATTGGGTATGTCAAGTTCAGATCTAGACAGAGATTGTAGATAGTAGATGCCAATAGTTTATTGTGATTTGTGAATGTTGTCGTTTAGATTATTTTTAGCTGACCAGTGATGCTTAAATATCTCAACCACTCATTTAAAAAGAATGATTACGATCTTTTAAAATGCACGGTGAAGTGGTAGCTATAAATTGCAGAGGAGCCGTATCCATATTTTCTCTTGTACTTTTGGTTATTTCAATTGAAGCAGTACAATATTCTCTTTCTTTAAACTTTTTTTTCAGCAAGTATCATTTGTGCTCACCTGACTTATGCAGATGCATCGTTGCCTCTAATCCATGGAGGCTTTGTAATGCTATTCCCCATCTCAAATTAAATATGTTTGATTTTTGCACTGTTTAAGAAATAGACTGAAGTTCAACAATAATGGTCAAATAATCTAGTGAGATTTAGAAATGAAAATAGAACTTACCAATTTAATTTATTTTTTAAAGAAGGGGGCGGGTGGATGTAATTTGCTTTGCAGTTGTTGACATTTGTGCTGTTATGTGCAGGGGAAGCAGGCTATGGGATGAAAGCAAACTTCTTTTTTGTAGTTTTTCACTATAATGCCCAAAATGTGAGCCATGCATTGATCTATCAGACTGGTGATGACTATATATATAAATGTAACTATTATAATATTATGAAAAGTCATTTAGGTTCATGCTGCATAGAGTTTGTTTGATCTGTTGTGGGACCTGCGTTGGTCACATAGCTGTTGTTCGATCAAATGCAGCAAAACTAACTTCCGAAGACTAGTTGATATTAAGCGTTCTCTTTTATCTGTCTAACTAAACAAGCTTTTGCATATGCAATCTCTCTCTCTCTCTCCCTCTCTCCCCGTATGTGTAAATTATTTGCTTATGGTTGATGCTCGCTAATTTGTTGTATCAAATTGCATGTCCCACTTAGATTCTCTTAAGAAGAGATGTTTTCACAATGTTGAGGATCAAAATGGGCGAGAGACGTCCGTTGGATCCCGGTCCCAAACAGACAAGATGTCTGCAGAATGGGGTCCCAAATGTATAATTGAATGGATATTTGTTGTTCTGGGACCTATTATACAGACGTTTCTTGTCGGTATGAAAAGTGGAGAGATTGCAATTTCAGTACAAGAGGGTGGTCCTCACCTCTTGTTCCATCAACAAATTGCCCTTCCGTATATATTGTGGTGCCATGAACTGATATGTTTGCAACTCAACCTTGGGGTATAGGAGTCATTATAGTTTATGAAGTTACATCTTGAGGTCAAAACCAACACGACAGCTGTTGACCACTAGGCTGTTAGCAGTGGACTTCCATGTTCTGGAACATCAAATCATCGAGCTTGGTTTAGATTGATTTTTCACAACATTTTATGTTTTAAATTGAAGCATTAGAGGACCATTGAATTGGTTCATTGGCAATACCTTGAACATTGATAATCGTCCCATCTTCAACCCCTATAATGAAGAAGTGTCCTTTTGAGTTACAGGTTGTCTCAAGAAGATTTGAGTTGCAGGTAAAAATTGCAAGCTGGTTTTTGTGAAAATTTCTAATGGTGGCATTGGTAACCTCGGAGGAATGTTTGGTGTGTGTGTGTGGGTGGGTTGTGTGTGTGTGTGTTGGGGGGGGCGTTGAAGGAAGGGAGGGAGGGAGGGAGGGAGATTGATTGATTTGGTTGTGGTTAAGCTGGTTAAGATGCTAATCTTTGTGCCATGTAATTGGGGGTTTTAGCTTTCTTTCCCCAACTTGAACATCGGATTTATTAGATTATGTTTGGCAATGTATCAAAAGGAAGATTGACAAAGTTATATCCAAAATAGGGACTTGAGACTGTCGTGTTCTCTATATACCTTACTAGAGGTAACCCGTGGCTACAGATTTAAATCGAGATGAATCCTTCTTAAAATTAAATTGTGTAATTAAATCAGGATGAATCTAACTCAAAGTGTAGTATGCATTCTGAAACATATCTATAAGCAACTCGTGCATTCTGTGAAGGCCAGCATCTTGTAACATCAACAATCTTAGTCTTAAGCAGTGTTTTAAAAGGTGAAGGCGTAAGCCTAGGTCTTTGCTTGTCCAAAGGTGAGGTGTAGGCCTCAATGCGGCAAAGCGTAAGTCTTTCGTGTAAAGAATTTATATTAAAGAAAACAATAATAATTAATATAAAGTTTATAAACATTAAAATATGTTGTTGTTTTTTTATCTTGTAATGAGGTTTTTCAGTTTAAAAAATAAAGTGCTTAACAAAAATAACTTAGGGGGTTTGTTGTAAATATTAAAAAAAAAATTCTCATCCATTCCATAGAATTATTGGTAATTTTGTAAATATTTAATATACTTGAGGTTAATTTGGTCATTTTCCCCTAAAAATTAAAACCCTTGCACCTCTTATTTACCCTCTCATTCTCACCATACTACACACAGCCGACATGTCTTCTTCTTCCTTCTCTCGATCTCTGTCTCCATCTCTGTCTTCCACATTCTTCATTCCGTCATCGTCCATCTCCATTTTCCGACATTCTTCACTCCGTCACCGTCCATTTCCATTTTCCGACATTCTTCACTCCATCACCGTCCAGGCCATCTCTCTCTCTCTCTCTGTGTTTCGTGGGTGTGACGGTGTGTGTTTTGTTGTTAGGGTTTAGACAATTGAAACTGTACAAAAGGTGTAAGCTTTGTCGAAAAAGCGTAAAAGGCATACGCTTTTCCTAGAATGCGTACGCCTTCTGTGTATTCCACTGTTCTCTTAAAGCTTCGCTGCGTTTTTTGCTCGAGCTGCACTAAGGCGCGCCTTAATGCGCGCATCTCACCGCCTTTTAAAACACTGGTCTTAAGCTCAACCTATTCATACAATTAAATGCACAATTCGCCAAAAAGATCTTTTTGATTGCAGATTCAGATTTACTGAAGGACAATATCCAAAAAATATTGTTTCCAATGAGAAAAAAAAATAAAAAAAAATAAGAAGAAGCTTGTTCGAAATAAACAAAGAAGCACTAAAATTACTTGGAATTTAAAATTGAATTCTGAAAACAAATGAAGGGGAAAAAAACCACCTACTATCTTTTATTATGTACTCTGGTTCAATTTCACAACAAAGACTTAAATTCTCAAAGTTCACTTTTTATGGCTTTCTAAATAAGTGAAACTTGTACAACTTAGCATAACTTCAACATGAAATGTAGAAGTGCCAACATTAACTAAATTCCGAATCAGCCATGAACATAATCAAAAGTTAGTAAATTAAGCTATAGTTATAAAGCCACGCTAAAGTGGTTAATGCTTTAAAGTTCAAACATTCCTAAGCTTCCTTTGATAGATATGTAACTTGAACATTTCTAAGCCACCTTTGATGTTAATACCAATTTTAAAGGAAGGATTTTGTATCATCTTCAAAGCTGTAATAGACTTGTAGGCACTATAAGAAATGATGTTGATACAAATCATAGTTCTTATTATCCATTCTCCCTTAAACAAAGTTAACCAAGTTACACAAAGTAAAATTGGAGAAAAATAAAAATCAACACAACAAATAACAGAAATGAGTCGATGTTTCTTTTCCAAAACTTGGAAATAATATGTAATGTGGCAATAACTCATGATGAAGAAAAGCGTACTTTTTCCGTCTCAAACTAAAAGTCCTATTTCATGTCTTATTAGCAACGTCTCAAAATAAAACGCACTCCCTTCATCTCAGACATTTAAGAACACTTATTTTTACGTAATCCAAGGTTAGTTAAGAATTTTTATTTTATTTTGTCATGAGATTAGTAGAATAACCCAACTTTTGTGAAGAAATACTTAATTTTGTGATATTAATTTGAGGCCTTCATAAAAGAGAGTGCAAAATTTAATTTTTGACACAGAAGGAATGTTACCGAATCATTCATCAAAGAGCAAAGAAACGCATCAAACAAAAGTATATGTGATATTAGCCCTTCAAACAAAATAAAAAACACAGAGCACAATAAGTAAACCCACATCCATATCCTTAGAGCAGTAGATTTCTAGGGAAAGCGCTAAAAAAATTAGACAATGTGAAAACCAAAATTAAATGAACAAAAAAAAATAAAAATTAGTTACCGAGTGTAACATCTATTACTGGGGTGGTTCACAGTGAAGATGTTGGTCAAAGCGCTAAAGGATGTTCGTGGGATAACTTAGATCCGGAGGGGCTGGAGAATGGAGAGATTGAAAATATAAGCCTAATAATTAGAATCCAAGAACTCAAATTTAGAAAACCCTAAATCAGAGTGATCGAAGAGCAGATGGGGGAGAAATTATACAGAGTGAGGACGTGAGCAGATGGGGGAGAAGTTACAGAGAGTGAGGACGTATCGTTGCCGTGCTACAGAGAGTGAGCATATTTTGATTCAAACTTGGTTTTGATCAATCTAATAATGATGCAAGTTCATGTTTGAGCTATATAATCAATCAATTAAGAAACTTTACATTAATCCTAAGCAAACACTCAATTACCGAATAGATGAGTCTTCGAATGCTTCGATTTGTTTCTTCAAATTGATTATTCACTTGAAGCTTTTCCCTTGAAACTTTTGCATATGATTCTTGATCTTTGTGCTTCATGGATTTGCAGTGCTAGCTTGTGAGTGATGAGATTGATTTTCTTGTCTTGTCCAATGCTTGTAGAAGAATGATCTTGATTCGGGTAGATCGGTTTTAGTCGAATGCTTCGTTGACTTGATCGAATATTGATTGAATGATCCTTGTCAAACTTCCTTTGAGCAATCATGCTATTCTTGATTTTCCAAATAAGAAATCTATAATCTTATATCAAGAACATGTTAAATTACACATGATTGATTTATTGCTATTATCAAAATAAGATTAAGACCTTCAAGGTCAACAATCTCCCCCTTTTTGATGATGACAATAAATTAATGTGTGTTTTCAATAACAAGCATAAATAGCATATGAATAATTGAAATATGCTCTCCCTCAATTTATGCATAGATAAGATAAATGATTTGTAAAAAAGCATTGCATATATTTGAGATAGTTTTAAAACCAATAAAACAATTTTTGATCTCAAATAAGGTTTTCAAAAGAAAACAATTATCAATGTTAAAGACATAAAGCATTTAATAGTCTTACCAACATTGATTGCCACCAACACACATTTTCTCCAATTCCTTCTCGTGGGTTTTGAGAGACCCCAAGAGTTCATCCATGCTTAGTGTCTTGTTTTAAACCATACAAAGCTTTAGACAATTTAAATACATAATTCGGATAAATATGATTTTCAAAACCGGGAGGTTGTTTCACATAAACTTCTTCTTCAATAAAACCATTCAAGAAAGCACTTTTCACATCTATTTGATATAATTTAAAATTCTTAAAACATGAATAAGCAAGTAGCATGCGAATTGCTTCTAAACGAGTTATGGGTGCATATGTTTCTTCATAATCAATGCCCTCCTCTTGATTGTATCCTTGGGCAACAAGTCTAGCTTTATTTCTAACAATTACACCACTTTCATCCTTTTTAAATAAAAACACCACTTCATAATCATTATGAAGTTTGAATCAAAATCATTTCAAAACATCATTATTGCAAAAACCGATTTTCAAATAATTTCATATTAAATTGATTTGAGCATATTTTGAGCTCTCATGAAAATAGGTGTCTTAGGATAATATATTTAACCTATCCCAAGCATCAAAATTGATTTTGGAACTTAATTGCAAAAATGTTTATTTTTCCCTTTTTAGATTCGCTCCGTTTTTGCGCAGTTTTGGTCTAACGGTTTGTTGGGGGCCTTCCCGGAATCCGATCATTATGAAATTTGGACAAAAATTAGATAACACATTATAGTACTTATATCCAAAATTTCATCAAATTCCAACGGCTGGATCATGAGATATGATCAAAACAAATCGGAAATTTGCTGTCTGCAACAATCCTTCTCCAGTGCCATGTAGCCGACTCCATTGGAAGTGATGGAGTCGACTCCCTCATGGAGCCGAATCCATGGAGACTTAGGGAGCCGACTCCTTTGCCAAAAATAGCCGTTGGAACTTTATCAAAAGTGCATTTTTGCCCCATTAATTTATATATTCACCTCAAACGGCTATATCACTTTTGGGACTATAAATATGACTTCCAAGACTCATTCTAAATACCTTGAATCATTCATACACTTCATACTTCATCTATCTTCAATATCTAAAGATTCAAGAAATTGTTTTTGATCAATCATCATTTATTTGAGCTATATCATCTTGATCAAATAGGATAACTCTAGTGTGAGCTTCAATTGTATTCTTTTAAACACTTGAGAGTTATTGTAAATTGGTGTGAATCACCAAACAATTTTTTATTCAATTGTGAGAGGTAAATCTCATAGGAAAAACAAGAAGGTAAATTCTTGTTTAGTTCTTGTGAAAGGTAAATTTCACAAGGTTAGCAAGAGGGTATCTTGTGAGAGTATTGAAGGTGTTTTCAATACTTGTGAGAGTGTGTGATAAGAATACACTTGTAGAGGTTTGATCTTCACCCGAAAGGAGATCGGTTATAGTGGAAGTTCTCGGGGAACTAACTGAGCGCGGAGTAGGGGTTTCCAAGCCGAACCGTGTGGACAAAAAATCTCGGACTTCGATTGGTTTAATCTTTCTAACTCAATCTCTTTATTATTGATAGTTTTGTTATTGCTTGAGATTGCTTAATTATTTTCTCTTGTACTTGATTGCTTATTTGCTTACATTCCTTGATATATTTGTTAAGTAAATTGTTTTACTTAAAGATTTTTAAATTCCGCATTTAGTTTTATAAACCCTATTCACCCCCCCTCTAGGGTTGAAATCCGACCAACATGTTGAATTAGAGTGTGAGAGTGGCGTGAGAGAAATGGAAGTAAAGAGAGAATGAGAGTTTTGTTCTAACATAGAAATAAACGGCCACCAATATACCAAAATTCGGACGGTGGAATTCGCTTAGAGGTTTGAGTGGGATATTTTATTGGTTTCAAAAACAACTCTACCTTATTATTATAGATTATATATTTGAAGCCGTAGGTAGTTTTGGATACTTGGGGCCTGTTTGGTGTATGTGTTTTTTTTTTATCTCAAATTTTAAAAACTCAACTCAAAATTAACTCTACTTTTACACTTTCCAAAATTTATTTCACTTTACTTTCTCTCTCTACATTTTTTTTAAAACACCATAAATTTAAATTCAAAAATCAAAATTAAATAAAAAATATATATTTAAAATATATTCGTCGAGATCTATAAAATAAGAACCATTGTGACTATTTTTTGAAATTTTTTTATGAGATTTTTTAGTTGGTTAAAAAAAACTCAAACTCAAATAAAAACCAAATTCACTTTTCAACATACTTCCAAATTCTACCAACCACTATGTTTTAAAAGCTCAACCTCAACTCAAAACATCCACCAAACATCACCTTGATCTTCCGGTGTTATGTGGTTTGATATGTAGGCAAAATTGATGTTTTAGATATAATGGCATATTAAATTGTGTTTGAAATTGTAAGGGTACGTTTGGTGGGTGTTTTAAGATTCAAATTTTAAAACCTTAACTTAAAATCAACTTTACTTTTACATTTTCTAAAATTTATTTCATTTTATTTTCTTTCCCTAATTTTTTTTTAAAACACCATGACTTTAAATCCAAAAATCAAAATTAAATAAAGAATATATATTTGAAACCTACTCGTTGAGATCTATAAAATAAGATCCATTGTGACTATTTTTTGAAATTTTTTTATGAGATTTTTTAGTTGTTTGAAAAAAATCCAAATCAAAATCAAAATCACTTTTCAACATACTTTCAAATTATACGAACACTATATTTTAAAAACTTAACTTAAAAACTCTACTCAAAGCATCAACCAAACATCACCTAAGACATTTTTTTTTCTTGCAAAATAGAAAAGTATGTTGTTGAAATTAATATTGTTTGAATTGTGTTTGAAATTTGAAGACATTTTTCTTCTCTTGCAGGATAGAAACGTCTATAACTTGTTGAAAAAAATATTGTTTTTAATAGAAGGTGCTGGTATAAGCACCCTTTAAAACTCCCAGCAAAATTAATTGAACTTCTAGTCTAAGGTCTCAAAGTTTTAGATGATTTTTTCTAAGCCGATTTAAAATTTTCGAAAAATCAAAAGCTTTGTTTAGCTCTATTTAAGCCTTACGATTAGGGTTTTCGTCATCAACTGCATTTTGGTGCTGATTATGGCTTATGATGAAGAATTAAGGGAGATGATTCATATTACTCCTTATGCATATTATGTGGATGGACTCTCACTATTCACCAATAGATATTTTGCCATCTCAACACAAAAATTTCATTGTAACTTGTGCCAAAAGCACAATTAATAAAAAATATATGATAATCACAAAATCTTTTTTCGTTTATATTTTTAGGATTTAGAAACCATTTCCTCTTTTTATATAAATATTTACATTTCAATAAAACTGTGTTGATATTATGCCACGTAGAAATATTCCATGCATTAATTTTGCAAGGATTCAATATTGAAGAATTCCCTCGTGCAAAACTTATTTGCAAAAAAATAAATTAGACTTTGAAGTTTGGATTTAGATTTAATTATTCTTTTAATGTTCCGAAATCGTTAATGTCACTCTTAAAGTTGCATAACTGGTTCAATCCCTTTCCTTCCTTGACTTTAACTTCGTCTATAATTTTGTCAAAATATTTTACACTTAACCTCCTAAACTTTTAAAGGTGACGCTAAACCCCCTAAATTTATACTTTGTTAATACTTAACCCCTCATCTCTCCCCTCTTCCTCTCTACCTTCCTTCTTTCTATTCCCCAACTGCCACCCTCCTTATAACCACCCTCCTTCATTGCCAAAATGCGCACCCTAGGTGAACTCTTTGATCTTATCATCTACTAGTTCCAATCTCACCCTTCACCCCCTATCGCTATCATCTCTGATTTCTTCCTTAGTTGGACCAATCTTGGAATGCCATGTATCCTCTTCTCCCTCTCAGGCGCCATGGCCCTATCAATCTTTAATTGCGTGTGGTGGGATTTAGGTATATACATTTTTATCTTTTTAAAGATAATTTAGGACTGAAATAGGAATTTTGCAGAATAAAACTCCCGACCTCTACATACAAAAATAAGAGAAGATAGCTAACCTTGGTGGGTATATGCAAAAAGTCCCTTAGTGCTAGTAAATTGAACCTTTAATAAGTTGTCCAAAGACAAAGCTAGTAACACTTACATTTTTTTTGTTTGAATAAGTGTTTGAGTTGAAGAGGAAAGGCATAAAACAGAGGAGGAGCTTAATAGAAGTCCAAGGCCAAATCAGAGCTAAATTTCCAACGACTGCTTTCTTCATTTCAAAGAAATAAAAATAAAACGTATAGGAGATTAGGTACGAGAGATTCTTGGGGAAACTCAATTCTGTATTTTGGTAAAAACAAAAGAATTGTGTTCACAGTTTAAAACAAAAGGATGGGCAAGCTACCCGAACCAATCCATTGCCAGTTTTATTACAAATTCATTTAATCCTAAAAGATGGAATTAATATGAGTGAATTAGTCTAATTATAAAGCTTTCGCAGATGGGGTGGTTATTTTTTCTTTTATTTTTTATTTGTAGTTTTAGAAGAAAGAGATTTAGAATTATTATTTTTATTTTTTAAAAAAGTAGAAATCAAATTTTATTTAATAGTAATTTTGTAATTAATATTTTATTTTTAGTGCTGCCCCTTTTCTTTCAATTTTTTTAGGCATGTTATATATAAGAGTAAGGGTGCATTTTTTTTACTTTTGATTACTGAAAGTTGATTATTAATTGTTGAGTACTAAATGTTTAATCTAAGCTCTGAAAATGCTGTTTATTTTTTATTTTTTATTTTATGTTTTTGTATAAAACAATGGTTTAAATTTAACATTAAGCATTCAACGGGTCTAATGCCTCTTAATGTTGAATGCTTAATCATTAAAAAAATAGAGCCATTAACCTCTTAATGATTTAAAAAATTAAATATTATATTGTACATTTGAATGCTTAATACTCTTTCATTAAGCATTCAAAAGTAAAAACAAACACCCCCTAAGTGACCCATTTGCACCCAAACTTCATTTTGTTTCAGTTTACCCCCAAAATTAAGTAAGCGTACAATTTGTCCAATTTGTCTATTTTCCGTCCAATTTTTAATGTATCATGTTTGGTTAACTTCATAAAGAACGTCAAATTTAGGCTTGTTTTTCAATGTTAACCTCACAGTCTATTTTTTTGCAAATTGCACCTTTAAATGGTGATTTTATATCAATTCAATCCTTAAAGTATCTAACTCAGAAAATATTAATAATTCTATAACTTTAAATAACAATAAAATTAAATTATTTATTTGGTTTTGTATAATTTTTTAATATTTGAGGAGCTGATGAACCAATAATCCCACACCTAAAATAACTTTCATTTTTTATTATAAAATTTATTTGTGAATGTTGGATGTGATTGGCTCAAACCAATAGTCCCTCATCAAAAGTGTAGAAGTTTAACATGTTATTAATAAGAAGGGTGAATCTACTAAATTATACTGAGACATTTTGAGATAAAACACAACACTTATAGCCCAGGGGTGGTTAAGTTGGGAACAACATTAGTACAAATTGAATCCACCAACTCAACAAGTGGTATGAGAGGATGGTTCGAACGCCCTTACCAAGGTGAAGCGCGGTTGTAACGCCCCTACATAATTAATGTAATTAAGCAACCGCTATTAAGGCCAGAGACAATACTAACCCATCATAGGCTTATCTATGATGAGTTGATCGAGATTTACTAAATAGCACAAACCACAAAGCTAAATAAGTACATTTAACATATACATACGTGTCCACCGTGTACCACAATGTTGTCACAAAGTTTTAATTATACAATATTACAATTAGGTGATACAATATAGTATCGTAAAATGTTAGGTTTATATTTTAGTTGACTTGATTATGAAGCAAAAAGCACTTTTTTCGTTGTAATCATTTATGCGTCAAATGGAGAATTGAATATATGATGTAAACGAAAGCTCGCCAAAGTTCCAGGATACATCACACAGTTCCAGGATCTCATGAAAGTAGATAAAATGGTTTTATTCAAAGTCTAAGTGGTTGAGCGTTAAAATAAAAAACGAAGCTTTTTGAATCAAACTTGTTTTTTTGAGTTTTATTGGAGCTTAAATAGACTTAAAACGGAAAAAAATGAGCAAAAATAAAAAAAACCGAATTGCCGGACTAATCCACCAAAAATGGACACCACTATGACAAGTTGGATTGGCAAACCGCTATACGATTTTCATAGACCGTTCCACAATTGATTTTCCAAAATTTGATTTTTCTTTGTTTTTCAAAGCCGGACCAATATGGACTTTTTCTAGACCAGCATGGAAGTTGTAAAAGCTCGTTCTTAAGTGTTTTAAATTTATTTTGAGTACGATTAGGTCATGGGCATTTCCTATAAATAAAACCCATTGGTATGGGACTTAAATATACACTTTTTAAGTGTTTTCAAAGCTAATTGAAAGATCAAATGCTCCAATCTTTTTTAGAGTTTACCATCACCAACTAGGTTTATTTCATGCCATTGGAACTCTTTGTTCTTCATTTAAGAACTAGGGTTTTGTCGTTCATGATCATGCGGGAGTGTCTTCGGTTGCAATTGGAGATGAGACGAGAAGAAGCTTCAGTTGCGATCGAAGTAAGAAGTGGATAACATGTGGTAAGGGATGTCGTGGACGAGGGTGAAGTATTATTGAACGAGGTCGAGAAGGAGGCGGCGACGGATAAGCCATTGAAACGAGAAGTCATTATGCCAAGCCAGCTGCAGTTGGATTCTTCGATCAAGGAATTGACTAGACCGTTGTGTACATTATGGGTAAGCAATTATAGTAAGTTATCGAATCTGTAATTCCATTTCGTTCATATTTAAGCACTGTCGGTTAATCCCGATGATTAGTCCACGTAATTAGGGATACCTCATTACTTCATGATGTTGTGTGATTGTTTTAATTGTTTGATATAATTGTTAGACAACACAACACATGATTTTGATAGTACTAAAATTTGATTAAACCTAAGGTCTTGATTCTGCGTGTCAAAATTCAAATTGCTTTTTGATAAAAATCCTAAAATCAAACTAGGTAATAAAATCCTCAATTCCACAAGCATAATTTAGAATTTTCATAAAATAACTCATGACAGGCTACCTGAGGTTTAGCCTAAATGTATACACATGTATAAGAAAAACATAATGGCGGTATCAGAGGCTCTAATGCGTCCCAGACCCTGCTTCGTGCTGATCAACCATATATTTGTCACCTGAATGTTTTTCATTTAAAACGGGGTGAGCCAAAAGTTCAATAGGGATATAAGGTGCATTTTATAAAATCACTTATACAATATAAATCTTTTTAATAATTGTATTAACTTTACCACAAGGCAATGAATCACAGCATAATACACGATTGTGAGAACCTACGTTTTGGACACCGGTCCCCGTGCGCTACAGCTCGTTCCAGGCCTCTAGTTTTGAAAACGGGTTTGAAACATGAATTTTGGAATGATTTTAAGATAACAACAATTTAGTCATACCCATAATCGAAGACAAATAAATAAATAAAGCCGGATTGGGTTAAAAAAAACCATGAGAGCCTTAAAAATAGAGGAATATTATTTTATGGCACTATTCCCAAAATTTCAGAGCTGAATAATGATAAAAAAATGAGACAGTGTAGATATATTTATAGTTGAAAAAAACTGCAGGGGGCTGTCCACAAAACACTAAGGAGAAGTTTCTTGTGAAAAAAGTGATGAATATGAGTGTCTACACATCACTCCATAGCAATGTCGTGTAGACATTGCTGTGAATAGTAGCGTCCACTTGACACACTAATCATTCATTTGTCTACACCACAATTTTTATGGTTTTGGCCAAATAAAGTATTAGATTGATCTGATTTTTTAGTATGTTTTTATCCATGATAAAACACACCGATTTAACAAATTTGAGATCAATTGGAGTTCAAGAAGATCTTTGTTTGATTAACCGAGGTGAACTGCCGGTTTGACCAGTTTTCAGAGATTCTGCCTTTAGATTGATCTGATTTTTGAATATGTTTATCCTGATAGCATTGTGCAATAAGCTTACAAGTTTTAGGATGATCAGAGTTTGGGAAGGTTTCCATTCAGAAATTTTGTAAGATTGGCGGTTTTTTATTTTCGATTACTTTCGGTTATCGCTGTAACTTCTTATCCATGAATCATTTTTGCTTCCTTCTTCGACCTACATCAAATGTGTAGAGCATGTATGAATGTATGAATGCCTGTGCATGCGTGCATGCTCATTTTCTGGGTAATCAGATTCTTGAGATGATCGCAAAATGTGGTGTTCACAAACTCTCTCGACCTAGGTTCTTTGCGAAGCAAATAAACTAGGACGATAATGGGAACACATAATTTTGTGGCTCTTGCATGAATCTTCAGGATATTTTTAAAAGCAATGCTATGTAGATGATTCCATGCTGTGCTGTTGACTTTGCTAGGGATGAATATGTGACTTGAGGACTGTTTTGAACATGTCCAATGGTTGGATCCATGCTCCATCAATAGGAACTATTTTGTTAACATTGTGTGTTGAATTGATGTACTTCCATTGGTAAGGACGGTTCTGTCAACGATTTATTAATTGTTAAGGTGATATATTCCCACTAACAGGGACAATTTCATTAACAAGATCTTATCAGGTGTTGAGCTGATGTACTCCCACTAGCAAGGACAATTTTGTCAACGATTTGGTGATTGTTAAGTTGATGTACTCCCACTAGCAAGGACAGTTTTGTTAACAAGTGTTGAGCTAGTGTACTCTTACTAATAGGGATGATTCTATTAACAAGATCTGATCGGGTGTTGAACTGATTTACTCCCATTAGTAGGAATAGTTCTAATAACAATTTGGTGATTGTTAAGCTAATGTATTCCCACTGGCAGGGATGGTTTTGTTAACAAGTGTTGAGCTAGTGTACTTGTAACACCCTGTATTTTTAACCCAAAATTAGTGAACTTAATCTCCCTATCCAGGTTGGTGCCGGACCGGTATGGCCAATTAGCAGACCGGTCCGTAGGCACAAAAGTTTTGGAAACTTTGGCACCGGACCGGTATGGCATTCTTGCAGACCGGTCCATAGTCTTAAATTTGTGGGATTTTTTGGTGCCGAACCGGTGTGGCATTTCTACAGACCGGACAGCAGCATAAAACTGAAGCCTCGTTTTTGTCGAAATTGACTTATTTTGACCCATTTTAAACTCCTTTCTCCACCATTTTTAGCCATTTTTGTGGGAGAGAAAGGTTAGTGTAGGTCGGAAAATACCCTAGAGGGGGGGTGAATAGGGTTTTTGAAACTTAATTGTATTTTTAAAAACAATTTTAAAATATTATGTCTATATATATATCAAGCAATCAATAACAAGGATAATTTCAAGCATAATGTGCAAATGACACAATATAATAAAGTAAGAGATAGAAAGATAGAACCGATCAAAGTCGAAGAGTTTTTGTCCACACGGTTCGGCTTGTTTCCCCTAGTCCGCGCTCGGTTAGTTCCCTGAGAAATTCCACTATAACCGATCTCCTTCCGGGTGAAGACCAAACCACTACAAGTGTATTCTTCTCACACACTCTTATAAGTATTGAAAACACCTTCAATACTTTCACAAGAATTTCCTCTTGCTAATTCTATGAGATACACCTCTCACAAAAATGATTTGAACAAGTTTTGGTGACAAACACCAATGTACAATAGCTCTCGTGTATATCAAATTACAAATGAAGCTCACACTAAGAGATATCAAAATTGATCAATGAAAATAAGCTCAAAGAAGAAAAGATTGATCAATAACTTAACTTTCAAACTTGAATAATGTGAATATATGAAGTAAGGGATTGTATTATCATTCAAGTGCTTAAAAATGATTCTTGGAACTCATATATATAGGTGACAAAAGTTTATAGCCGTTTGGGGTGAAAAACATAAATTAATGGATCAAAGGTGCACTTTAGAAAAAGTTCCAACGGCTAGTTTTCTTCATGTAGTCGACTCCCTCAGGAACCATGTAGTCGACTACATGGTGTAGTCGACTACTCCATTAACCATGTAGTCGACTACATGCTTCTGGAGTGGGGAGGTTTGGTGCGTTTTTCGACTTTTGCATTTTGACTCCGAAATTGATTTTAATGCTTGGAGAGTGTCAAAAATAGTTTCTAAGACTTCTAAAATAATTTTTGTAACAAAATTCATTCAAATAAATTTATAGAGAATTTTCCAAGAAACCTAGTTTTCGATAAAAATCGTTTTCAAAGTAAAAACTAGTTTTGATCAATCTTGACAAGGTTAAATCATATTATGAGCTATTGAAATGATCAATGATATCTTTTACATAAAATCTAAGCACTCACTCAAATTATAAAAGCTTCGAGTCTTCGTGATGCTTGATTTTCTTGAGCGTATCTTTACTTGATTTAAGTTCTTGATACTTTCTTGTTCTTGATAGCTTGTAGAGCAAATTGAGATCATTCTTGACTTTGTATAGCATTTATGAATCTCTAAAGTTGATTTCTTGTGAATAATGGCACTCGTAAAACTTGTGTGAAAATGTGATTGCTTCGGTTTGATGTTACACTTGGTTGGAAGATGTTTCGGTTAAAGTGGCTATTATCAAAGAACAAACGAGTTAAATAACACAATATTAACTTATTGTAATTATCAAAATAAGATTAATTGACTTTAAGGTCAACAATCTCCCCGTTTTTGATGATGACAATAGAGTTAATGTGTGTTTATAAAAAGATAGTAATAATAAGCATATGAATAATATGCTCCCCCTAAATTGGTGCATAGATGAAAATTATACAAGTAATTAATAAAATGAAAAGAACTTGCATAGATAAGATAAGTTCAAGTTTAAATAAATTAAACATACTTAGTTGTTCTTGATAAGCATAAAATTAACAAGCATAGCATAATAAAAACAAACGATAGAATAAGCGATAAAATAAAGGAGTGTGTACCATTTTCACTCATGACACACACATAACACACATATATTTCTCCCCCTTTTTCTTCATCAAAAAGGTGGGAATCACTCTTGTGGAGGCGGCGGCGGTGGCTGATCCCATGGTTGCCATCCCGGAAAGATATAATCCGGATGATAGTGGTGAAAAGCCGTCTCAATTCGATTGAAGCGTTCGTGCATCTCTTGACGTGTGTTAGCCATTTGAATGAATAGATTGTTAATGGCATCCATGAGTTGATCTTGGCGAGGACGACCCCTTTGATGTGGAGGAGAATGAGGGGCTGGTGATGTATATTTAGGATGGATAGATGATGTAAAGTTGTTATGGAGCAATGATTTTGAGTAATTTTAAGTGTGCAAAGCTTGAAGGTGTAGAAATGGAGGTATTTTCGTAGGTATTGAGTGAAGGAGATGAGGAGAATAAGTAGAAATTGATATAAATTTCGTGGGTCAAAAAATCAGCAAATTAGTGAGTCAACTCACCCATGTAGTCAACTACATGGGGCTTGGTGTAATCGACTACATTGCCCACATTTCTGCAATTTTGTGTATTTTGCTCTCAATGCTTTTCCAATGTTATTTCTTCACTATATAACTTTTCAAGGCTGCAAAATACTTGTTAATACTCATAGTAATATATAAATTAAAATGAACAAAATTTATATGAAATAAAGATTAAAATTAAATTAAGCATAAGTAAATAATGTATGCTAAAAATTAAGCAATGTTAATCTCTTTTGTTAATTTTTTGGAATAAGCTAGATGTCACAAGCTCTAGTCATATCAAGTTCACGTCGAATGGTGCAAAAACGATCATCGCGAAGTGGTTTAGTGAAAATATCCGCAAATTGCGATTCGGTGCCAACGAATTCAATATCAACATCACCTTTTTGCACATGATCACGAATAAAATGATATCTTATCTGAATGTGCTTAGTACGTGAGTGTTGTATTGGGTTCTTGGTCAAGCTTATAGCACTTGTGTTGTCACATTTAATGGGAATGTGGCTAAGACTAATTCCAAAGTCCTCTAGTTGTTGTTTAATGTACAAAGTTTGTGCACAACAACTTCCGGCCGCCACATATTCGGCTTCGGCCTTTGAAAGGGCCACCGAATTTTGTTTCTTGCTTGACCAAGATACTAGTGCGTGTCCTAGAAAATGACAAGTGCCGCTAGTGCTTTTCCTATCGATTTTGCAACCGGCAAAATCCGCATCGGAATAACTTATTAGGTCAAAGTTATTTTCTCTTGGGTACCATAAACCCAAAGAGCTTGTACCGAAAAGATAACGGAATATCCGTTTTACGGCAAATAAGTGTGATTCTTTAGGATCCGCTTGGAATCGTGCACAAAGACATACACTAAACATAATATCTGGCCTAGATGCCGTCAAATACAATAAACTACCGATCATACCTCGATATTTCTTGATGTCCACACTTTTACCTTTTTCGTCTTTGTCTAGCTTTAACGTTGAACTCATAGGGGTGCTCATGGACTTTGCTCCTTCCATGTCGAATTTCTTCAAAAGTTCCTTCATGTACTTTTCTTGATTAATGAAAATGCCTTCTTTGCATTGTTTCACTTGTAATCCAAGAAAGTAGTTCATTTCTCCCATCATGCTCATTTCGAATTCCTTTTGCATACATATGAAAAATTCCTTACACAAATTCTCGTTAGTAGAACCAAATATAATATCATCAACATAAATTTGCACAAGTAGTATATTATTGGCATGATTCTTAATGAATAAGGTAGTGTCTACCTTGCCTCTAACAAATCCATTATTAAGAAAAAATGAACTTAATCTATCATACCATGCTCTAAGTGCTTGTTTCAAACCATATAAAACTTTAGACAATTTAAATACATAATTCGGATAGACATGATTTTCAAAACCGGGAGGTTGTTTCACATAAACTTCCTCTTCAATAAAACTATTCAAGAAAGCACTTTTCACATCCATTTGATATAATTTAAAATTCTTAAAACAAGAATAAGCAAGTAGCATCCGAATAGCTTCTAGACGTGCAACGGGTGCATAAGTTTCTTCATAATCAATGCCCTCCTCTTGATTGTATCTTTGGGCAACAAGTCTAGCTTTATTTCTAACAATTACACCACTTTCATCCTTTTTGTTACGAAATACCCATTTGGTACCAATAATAGTATGATTTCTAGGTTTGGGAACAAGTGTCCACACTTTGTTTCTCTCAAATTGATTGAGCTTTTCTTGCATAGCCATCATCCAAGATTCATCTTGTTCGGCTTCAATAATGTTTTTAGGCTCAAATTGAGAAACAAATGCCACATTATTGCAAACATTTCTTAAGGATGATCTAGTCATGACCTTACTAGATGGCTCTCCAAGAATTTGATCAATAGGGTGGTTGGACACAAATTTCCAACTCCTAGGCAAATCATTCGAGTCTTGCTCGGTTTTATTTTCTAACTCCTTAGGAGGAGCTTGAGCACTCGATGGTTCTTCCTTAGATGTATCATTAATTTGAATATCCGAAATTTTTTAGGTAATTTCAACATCATCATCGGAATGTATTATGGGTGAGAAAGGATTTGTCTCATCAAACACAACATGCATAGATTCTTGGACTACCAAACTTTTCTTGTTATAAATTCTATATGCTTTGCTATTAGTGGCATACCCAAAAAAAATTCCTTTATCGGATTTAGCATCAAATTTTCCCAAATGATCACGATCATTTAAAATAAAATATTTGCAACCAAAAACTTTAAAATATGCAATATTTGGTTTCTTGTCATTCCATAACTCATAAGGTGTCTTATCTAAATTTTTACGAATAATAGTACGATTAATCACATAGCATGCGGTGTTAACGGCTTCCGCCCACAAATACTCCGGTAAAGAATGTTCATTTAGCATAGTTCTAGATATCTCTTGTAGAGATCTATTTTTCCTCTCAACAACACCATTTTGTTGAGGAGTTCTAGGTGCCGAGAAATTATGATCAATACCATGCTCATCACAAAAGTTCTCAATATCAACATTGTCAAATTCTCTACCTCTATCACTTCGAACATGCACAATGGAAACACCTTTTTCATTTTGAACTTTTCTACAAAATTTAGCGAAAACATGCGGAGTTTCACTTTTGTGTGTGAGAAAGAACACCCAAGTGAGTCTAGTGTAATCATCAACAATAACAAGAGTGTACAATTTGCCACCTAAACTAGCAACCGAAATAGGACCAAACAAATCAATATGCAACATATCAAGTGGTCTAGAAGTAGTAATATCCCTTTTTGACTTAAAAGAAGATTTGTGTTGTTTACCAAGTTGACATGCATCACAAATTTTATCTTTAACAAATTTTGTTTTAGGTAATCCTTTAACAAGCTTTTTCTTAGACAAATTATGAATCAAATCCATATTAGCATGTCCTAGTCTTCTATGCCACAACCAAGATACATCATTAATAGCGGATAAACATTTTACATCTTGTTGTGATAAGTCATCAAGTTCAAGAGTATACACATTGTTAGTTCTATATGCAACAAGTAGAATGGAATCATCACTAACATTTTTAACAAAGCAACGATCGGATTTAAAAATGACTTCGTAACCCTTATCACATAATTGACTAATGCTAAGTAAATTATGCTTCAAACCATCAACTAATAGAACATTATCAATGCAAGTAGAATACTTACCAACCTTACCTATACCGATGATTTTGCCCTTGGCGTTGTCCCCGAAAGTCTCATTTCCTCCTCGCTTGGGAATTAAACTTAAGAAGTTGTTCTTGTCTCCCGTCATGTGTTTTGAACAACCACTATCCAAAAACCACTTGGATTTGCTACCCTTGGCTTTTAAGCATACCTACACCATAACTTTGAGTAACTTCTCCTTTGGTACCCAAAATGTGTTGGGTCCCTTTGGGTTAGCAAACATAATGGTTCCTTTTGGAACCCAAACAAGCTTCTTCTTAGGGAAACTTTTATTTCGATAGAAACAACGATCCACATGATGAGTATTTCTACCACAATATGAGCAAAGATGAGTGGGATCATGAGGTGTATATGTTTTAAAAAAAATTTTGTAATCTTTTTGGTTGTCAATTTGGTTGTAACCCAAACCGGCTTTGTCAAATACACATCTTTGCATTCCTAATAGTTTATCCAAATTATCCCTACCATTGGTGAATTTTGCTAAGCTATTAGTTAGATCATCCACTTGATCCTTTAATTTGACATTTTCTACTACAAGTGTGTTTGGAATTTCCTTTTCTTTTCTTTTCTTAAAGGTATTGATATCATTTTTCAAAATCATGTTTTCTTTTTCAAAAAATTCACACTTGTTAGAGATTACCAAATTCTCCTTTTTGAGGCTTACAAATTTCTTGGAAAGATTTTCAAATTTGTTATGCAATTCCTCAAACATTTCATATAACTCATCATAGTCGTTTTCATCATGAGCATCATCATTTATAGAAGTATTATCATCACTAAATGAATTATAAATAGAGTTTACCTCATCGTCTCTAGCCATAAGTCAAAGATTTGCCGTTTCTTCGTCGCTAGAGTTGGCATCGGATTCTCCTTCTTCGGAATCACTCCATGTCCCCTTGAGAGCATGCCTTACTTGTTTAAAGGCTTTATCTCTTTTATCTCTTCTTTCATTTCTTCTAACCGGGCAATTTGTTTTGAAGTGTCCCGGTTCATGACAATGAAAACATTTTTTGACTTCTTCATTTTCAACTCTTGGTTGAATTGATCGATCATTGTTTCTATTTGATGAAGAACCAAAATTGTTTCCTTTCCCTTGAAACTTCTTCTTCTTGGCTAGAAATTTCATGAAGTTTCTAGAGAGGAGAGCCATGTCATCGTCACCGCCCATTGACTCTTCATCATCCTCTCGTTGACTTTCCTTGAGAGCAAGAGTCTTCTTGGCTTTAGAATCAACTTCTTCTTCTCTCTCTAATTCCTTCTCATGGGTTTTAAGTGAACCCAATAGTTCATCCATGCTTAATGTTTTGAGATTCTTGGCTTCTTGAATAGCCGTTACTTTGGGTCTCCACTTCTTGGGAATAGTTCTAAGAATCTTTCGAATCTTGTCTTCATTTGAATATTCCTTTCCAAGAAGATCTAAAGCATTAGTGATAATAGAGAACCTACTATACATAGAAGCAAGTGATTCATTAGGCTCCATTTTAAAAAGTTCATAATCATGAACGAGTATATTAATATTGTCATCCTTGACTTGTGAAGTTCCTTCATAGGCAACTTCTAATTTATCCCAAATTTTGTTGTATTCATTAGGCTCCATTCAAGGCTTTAGCATTAAATTGGATTTTCTTAATATCATTCTCATCATATTCGGAAATAGATTTAGAAGTGACTATACCATTTGCATCGGTTTTGGTAATCTTATACGGTCCAATAAGTGTAACTTTCCATTGTTCAAAATCACTAGCTTGAAGGAAAGTGCTCATACGACTTTTCAAATAACTATAGTTTTTGCCATCAAATAGTGGTGGTCTAGTGGTGGAAGAACCTTCGTTAATTCCGGTTCCTTGATAAATAGACATGATCGTAAACTCTAAGATTTTTAAATCAAAACAAGAGTACAACCTCTGATACCAATTGTAGGTCGAAATATACCCTCGAGGGGGGGGGGGTGAATAGGGTTTTTGAAACTTAATTGTATTTTTAAACACAATTTAAAAATATTATGTCTATATATATATCAAGCAATCAATAATAAGGATAATTTCAAGCACAATGAGCAAATGACACAATATAATAAAGCAAGAGATAGAAAAATAGAACCGATCAAAGTCGAAGAGTTTTTGTCCACACGATTCGGCTTGTTTCCTCTAGTCCGCGCTCGGTTAGTTCCCCGAGAAATTCCACTATAACCGATCTCCTTCCGGGTGAAGACCAAACCACTACAAGTGTATTCTTCTCACACACTCTTATAAGTATTGAAAACACCTTCAATACTTTCACAAGAATTTCCTCTTGCTAATTCTATGAGATACACCTCTCACAAAAATGATTTGAACAAGTTTTGGTGACAAACACCAATGTACAACAGCTCTCGTGTATATCAAATTACAAATGAAGCTCACACTAAGAGATATCAAAATTGATCAATGAAAATAAGCTCAAAGAAGAAAAGATTGATCAATAACTTAACTTTCAAACTTGAATAATGTGAATATATGAAGTAAGGGATTGTATTATCATTCAAGTGCTTAAAAATGATTCTTGGAACTCATATATATAGGTGACAAAAGTTTATAGCCGTTTGGGGTGAAAAACATAAATTAATGGATCAAAGGTGCACTTTAGAAAAAGTTCCAACGGCTAGTTTTCTTCATGTAGTCGACTCCCTCAGGAACCATGTAGTCGACTACATGGTGTAGTCGACTACTCCATTAACCATGTAGTCGACTACATGCTTCTGGAGTGGGGAGGTTTGGTGCGTTTTTCGACTTTTGCATTTTGACTCCGAAATTGATTTTAATGCTTGGAGAATGTCAAAAATAGTTTTCTAAGACTTCTAAAATAATTTTTGTAACAAAATTCATTCAAATAGATTTATAGAGAATTTTCCAAGAAACCTAGTTTTCGGTAAAAATCGTTTTCAAAGTAAAAACTAGTTTTGATCAATCTTGACAAGGTTAAATCATATTATGAGCTATTTAAATGATCAATGATATCTTTTACATAAAATCTAAGCACTCACTCAAATTATAAAAGCTTCGAGTCTTCGTGATGCTTGATTTTCTTGAGCGTATCTTTACTTGATTTAAGTTCTTGATACTTTCTTGTTCTTGATAGCTTGTAGAGCAAATTGAGATCATTCTTGACTTTGTATAGCATTTATGAATCTCTAAAGTTGATTTCTTGTGAATAATGTCACTCGTAAAGCTTGTGTGAAAATGTGATTGATTCGGTTTGATGTTACACTTGGTTGGAAGATGTTTCGGTTAAAGTGGCTATTATCAAAGAACAAACGAGTTAAATAACACAATATTAACTTATTGTAATTATCAAAATAAGATTAATTGACTTTAAGGTCAACAGTTAGAATAATTATAGAAAGAGATGGGGTGACTAATGGTGATATTTTGAGGTTTCATAGCTCAAAACTCAAGCTTTTCAACCGAAATCGCAAATTTTTGATGTTCTTTGCATTCTCTTTGTCATCTCGAGTTTGCATGTGTAATTTGGAAAATCATTTGAGCTCAACCCAGGCCATCTACCTCTGTTTTTTTAGCTTTCCAGGTGGGAATTCCCCTCTTCTTTTTGATTTTGGAAAGTTTGAGTTGGTTGAGTTGAAAACGCTAGACTTTCGATACAAAATTCTCAATTTCCTTCTGTATGCGTGTTCTATATTCATAGATTAAGTTTATGAGCCTTGTTATTGATAATATATGAGTTGTATTTCATGATGTTAGGGGCTGATAGTCATGCATGTCCATATTTATGAACTCACATGAGTATTTGGTACCGAAACAGATAAAAACATCATGTGTTTGTGTAATACTTCATATTTATACTTAAATTGATAAATTTTCAAAATATAAAACACTTTTATATTTATTTTTAACTTGTTATTACACATACACTCAACCCTTGATGAAATTCTAAATTGTCTAGTGATTTCTTCTCAACGTTTGGCCTACGCGACAATATAAATCATGTTTATAAACAAATAGTGATGTGATTTTGATACACACTTTCCTAAAATCCTGGATATTAATTGGTTGAAGTTATGATCACATAAAACAACCTTTGGAAAGTGTTTTTGACAAATTAAACTAATCGCAGTGAGGTTACGAGATTGTTGGAATCGAAAAATACCGGTATATAAATGCTTGAGTTGATATTATTGCACAGGCCCATGGGAAGATGGGGTGCTGTGAAATCTGGTTACCAGTGCACTGATCCATGGAAATATAGGGTGCGTTTATGAGTAGTGTAATCCGTCGAATACCGGTATTATGTCGAGGACGACGAGGAGGTGGATGGACGTTCATATTGTTATCGAGTGAGATCTGCGTTGACAATAAATTGACATAAACTATGATAAATGAATGGTTTTTCTTATTAATAGGCAAAACTTGAAAAATCCTTGTCAACGACGAAATTTATAAGTTTTTATAAGATGATATGTACATGCATTGCTTTTCCCTTTCCCTATAGTTCCCACTAGGCCAATTTTGGCTCATTCCCTCATTTATCTTTCAGGTATACCTCGTGGGGTAGAGGCCATTAACCAGGTCTGAGTTCGTCTTAGAGCTACTCTGATGCCATTATGGATTTTAGTTTCGTTGTGTTATTCTTGATTGTGGAATTGTTAGTTCTTATGTAGTTGAGAGACTTTATAATATCTATGGTTGTATTAGTTTGTATTTCGAACTTGGACTTTGTTTGGGTTTCGGTTTGTAGCTGAATTCTGATTTGTATTTGCATGTCGGACTATTTCATATTTGGATTGTAATCAGATTATGATGTGTTGGTTATTAAACATGGTGGATTTGGTAGTGGTTATGCATACTTCATGCCGAATTTTTATTAGATTTTCTCAGACTTGGTGTATAATTCTGCTTTTGTACATATCATCGGTTCAAATCACTTGTTTATCTACTGTTAATGGGATACAATATCCGTTAACACCTGCTTATTTAGGCGGGTTGTTACAGTACTCCCACCGATATGGACGGTTCTATCAACAATTTTGGTGATTGTTAAGCTGATGTACTCCCACTGGCAGGGATAGTTTCTGTTAACAGGTGTTTAATTGGTATACTCCCAGTCTCCCACTAAGAGGGACAGTTATGTCAACAATTTTGGTTAATTGTTAACGATTTTGTATTAATCCATTGGTTGGATTAGCATAGCCTACTGAGAAAAGTGCTTCGGCTTGAGAGGCTTTAATGGGGATAGCATATGCTTAGAAGATATAACCTATGCAGGTTGGTGATCTGCTGGGGAGATGATGATTGATGGTCTATTGGAAAAATGAGACATCGTACTGACTAGAATTCAATACTGAGGTAATGAGAGTTGATGATCTACTGGGGAGGTGAGAGTGTTTGAAAAGACATAGAGAGAGACATAGAAAGTTTTGGAGTGATATATTTTCAGGAAAACAAATACTTTTGGGTGGCTTCTTTTTTCGTGAGAGAAGATCAACCTACGTTCTTTCGATTCTTGAACCTCTTGTATGAGTTTTGGACTTTGTCTCTTACTTTGCTTATGTGGCATTTTTCTTGTGTCACAAGGGTGTAATTCTACTTGTGATTTCATGATTTTGTGATAAGAGAATTTTGGTGCCTGTATCATTTTCTATTTTTCGATACCTTTATTTCTGCTTAATTGTTTGAAAGCTTTTTGATGCAACTTATTTGTTCTCTTTTGCATGGTCAGTACCCTTCCTCACCTAAGATGTAGCCCTGGGCTTTTTGGCTTAGCTGTCACTCTTGATGTGGCTTTCGCTACCATCTTTTGCCTTTTCTGTTTTTCTATATTATTTTCTTTTGGAACTTTGTGATTTATCCTCTTTTTTAGTCTTTCAATTTTTTCTTGTACTCATCATGTTACTTCTCACTTTGTCGGCATCCTTAACATCATCCTCTTGCAATTTGAGAATATTTACGTTGGAAGTTCACAGGTAACAATGTCATGTTATGTTTACGATTTCCAGCCTGAGAACCTTTAAAATGTATCTTGAAGATTTCATAGAAGATAAGAAGATGGACCAAAAGCCTTTTTGCGGTGCTTGTTCTTTGTGTATCAGTTGCAAGATTTTTTCATTCCAATCTTTCTCTCTCTAACTTTTTATATGCCTCAAAATGGGGCTTTTTGTTTGTGGATATGGCTTGGATTTGCCTATAGAAGGACCTGATATTGCTTTTAGAAAGGGCCTGGGATTTTCCTGTAGAAAGGGCTTGGGATTTTTTTATAGAAAATGCTTAAATTTGCCTTTAGAAAGAGCTTTGGTTTGCCTGTAGAAAGGGCTTGGATTGCTTGTGGAAAGGGCTTAAATTTTCCATCTGGTTGCCTACTTGGGGATTATTTGGGGGCTATTGGACCTATTGTTAACAAGTTGCTATGTATTGCTCTCTATGATGACGATTGGGGGTGTGATGAGGTATTTACTGGGATGCGACGGTTCCCTTTATTAGGATGATTATGAGGTTGTTGAGGGGATAGTTGATCGAGGTATTTACTGATGAAAAACACAAATTCGGGGATTGTTTTGCCTAGGTTGATTTTAGGATTTTTATCAAAAACAATTTAAAATTTGATAAGCGGAATTAAAACCCCAAGTCTACTCAATTTTATTGTCGAAACTTGTGTTGTGTTGTCTAGCAAATAAATCAATCAAGCAATCACAAAAATCAATCACACAACACCAAGAATTTACGAGGAATCCCTACTTGCGTAGGACTAATCCTCGAGATTAATCGACAGTACTTTACTATGATCAAAACGGAATTACATATTCGATTAACTTACAAAAATTGCTTCCCCACAATTTACGCAACAATCCGTCAATCCCTTGAACGTAGAATCCAACCGCAGCTGGCTTGGCATAGCGCTTCCCGTTCTTCCGGCTTACCCGTCGCCTTCTTCCACACACTTGATCACATTCCTTCACCACCTATCTGCGATCTCCCTTATCGCGCGTTAGCCACTTCGCTCACCCCGTCTCCAATCGCAATTGAAGACACTTCCGTAGGACCGTAAACATTTGGAACCCTAGTTCTTAAAATTAAAGAACAGTAGGATCTCCTATGGTATGTAAATAAAACTTAAATGGTGTTTAAAAACTCTCAAAAATTAATTCTAGTGTTTGGATATTTTCTCTCTCAAAAAGTTCTCTAGAATCGTGTATTTTTGACCCAAACCAATAGTTATATTTATAAAAAAAAATATAGAGTCAAGGTCCTTTTTAAAATAAATTAAAAATATTAAAAAAATAAAATTTGCGCTAAAAAATTGTACCTAGAAAATTACACGCCAGACCAGTCCAGTGCCGAATGTTATACCGGTCCGAAATTTGAAAAAGGCAATTCCTCATAAAGTCAAACTGCCAGACTGGTCCAAGTTATAAAAGATTGTACTGATCCGCCAATCAAAATCCTCACGCTGCTTTTTCTAAATTCCAACTCCACGTGGCCTTAGGTAGAATGGGCTTGGCCCATTATGTTTTAATTTCAATGGTGGCTACACGTGGGTTTTAAAACAAATATGAGAACTTTGACTTTTCAAAGGTTTTTTTTATTTATTTAATAAATAAAATCTTTTTTTTTTTTACTTTATCTTATTGTATTAAATTCGTTTGGGCGCTAATTCGACTCAAATTTCAGAAGTAATTTTATGGAATATATTAGATATGAAAAAAATAAGTTTCCTCAATAATTTATGTTAATTGGACTTTTTCGAATTACGACAAAACTCGGTAAAAATACTTAAAAATAGATTTGACTCAGAAACTTTTTAATTACAAATTTTAAGCTCAAATACCACTTATATTTTGTATCAAACCATATACTCAGCTTACATTAGGTCCTGAATTATGTGCGATGAATCCGGTAAGTTCGGCGAGCTTTCGTTAATTGTCGCATATTCAAATCTTTAATTCGACTCAAACAATTACAACGGAAAAAGTGTTATTGGCATCGGAATCAAGCCAACTAAAAATATAAACTTAACCTTTACCGGAATGAGGTGGTGAAGCTTGCCTGGCAGGTCATGAAGCCTGGTGCTGATTCGTTCTTTGGCCGATGCATAATACACTTTTGAAATTGTTCATTTGTATGCACTACATAAATGCTCATGTCATACTTTCCTAAATTTCGAGTATTAGCATGTTTCTTAAATCACTGCATTTTTGTGTGAAAGCTTGATTTGTGAAAAAGGCATGGATCTTGAGTTGCATGATTTATGAAGTATGTTACGTTACTCGAAATTATCTAGGCACAAATGTTTGTATGCAAGACCTACTATTTTCCTAGAATATAACAACATTTAGATGGTAAATGTTGGTTTCTGATGAATGGGTGAGTTCAAGGTGACACTTGTCACGGGATCGATGTACACTGGCAATGGACCGAGTTGGTGGCTCGCTTCCATCTTACTGACCATGCGATCTGCCTCAATCTTGGCAAGCTTTCTTATGATGAGTTCTTATGGTTTTTGTGTTTGTCAGAGTGTGTGTATTGCTACTTTGATCTTTACTCTCAGTCTCCAAAGGGTTCTCATTAATAATCTGCGTCTTTAGGAGCGAGTCGGGATCTTGAAAGACTGGTTCGATTCTTGCGAGATGTAGGGTTTTAGAGATTAGCTCATCATATCAGGTTTTGATGCAATCAATTTTGTTAACTTAATTCCAACCTCAGACGTATAATTTCAAAGTTGGCTGGTAGGATAACCACGGGGTCATGATGGCGTGAGTAGAGCACCCTCAATACGAATAATGAATGGAGATGTCTATCTTCGGAGAGTTATTTGGGTCTCTTTATCGGCACCCTCAGTGTATCTTTCATCTTTTAATAAGGTCGGCATCCTTAGTGTATATTTCCTTGGCACCCTCAGTGTATTTATGACAGTTTTGCCTTCTTTCGATTTGGATTTGTTGCCTATGTTTTTTAGGAACATTGTTCATGGATTCAATGTAAGCAGAGGCAATCATGAATTAAGATACTTGAAAGATGATTCAATTTTATTAATGAAAATATGAAAGGGTATATTGACAATAAATTCCTTATTCTACCTTTAACTCTTATAAGTTCGCTCCATTTCTCTCTCGATTCCCATTATCTCTAGGACGGTTTAGGTAAACTGGATCAATGATGTTTGCCCTTCTCTCATCCAATATTTGGCGCTTTAGGGGAGTGTAATCTTCTCGGCATCGATCAAATCTTGAATAGCATGTCACTCAGTCGACTGAGCCTAAGCTCATCAGTCGACTGATGCCCACTGATCTGCCAGCCAAAATGCCAAATTTTGGACTTTTGGGGACCTCAAAAACATATTCCTAAGACACCTATTTTTGGGAGAACTCAAAATATGCTCAAATGAATTTAATATGAATTTATTTCAAAACCGATTTTTGTAAGAATGTGTTTTCAAAGAATTTTCAATTCAAATATGTTTTTGATCAATCTTTCAAAGCTATATGAATAAGTATGAGCTATATAAATAATCAACCAAGAAACTTTATAATAAAATCTTAAACACTCACTCAATTGAAATTTAACGTGTCTTGAATGCTTAAGAGTTTCTTCGGTTCTTCACTTGTTTGAACTTTGATCCATATTGATTTTCAATGGCATGCATGCTTTGATCAAGTGAATGGGCGTGATGCAAGCTAACGAGATACTTGTAGACTTGTAAGAGATTGATTTCATTATCAGTTTTGTACCACGTATGAAAATCATTAAGATGTGGCTATACTTGAAACATTTTACAAGTTAAATTACACAATATTAAATTATTGCTATTATTAAAACAAGATTAGTAACTTTTAGGTCAACATCATTAATCCCTCTATGGGATAACAAGATTTAAGTATGATAAATAATCCTCCTTAATACACAATTTGGATGAACACCAAGCATATATAAGATAATGTTCATATCCTGCCTTTTTATCATGCACGTTAAACACATTAGGAATAAAGAGTTGGGATTGTTGAAATATAGTTTACAAGGATGAATGGTTGTTTAAGTATGCGAATTGTTAAGCTCTCTTTTGTGATCAATTCAATATCACATACATCAAAGATGATCTATCTCTAGAGATTATCCGAGCACTAGATTTGAATTAGAGTTCCCATTTGAAGGTAGAGCTTTTGTTGTTAATGGTGGATCTCTACATGGTTCATAATGGTGCAATTGCAAGAGAAGATATAATCAAAACAAGGAGTAACACGGGGTTAAGCAAGGATATGGTCTTGATGTTGGTGAATGTGAGAGAGAAAAGTGGAGAGTTTAGAGAGAGGGGGGATGAAGATGGTGGTTGAAGAGGTGGCAGCAAATGGTGCTAACTGCAGTGGTGGATGTATGTGTATTAGAAGGGGGGCCATGGTCCCCCTAATTTTTTTTTTATTATATAGATATAAAAAATTAAGTGTATGAAATTTCTATAGTAGTCCCCCCCAAATAATAAAAAAAACATAGTTGAGAGAGAGAACGCTTGAGAGAACAACTGACAACGAATCAACGACCGACCATCTAAGAGTTAGATAACGCTGCCAGCCCACCACCATCGACCGTCGTTCTACTTCTCCATCAGGCCGCCACCGGCGATTACAGCCACTCCATAGCTGTAAGTCCACTGTCCATACTCCATAGTCTATGATTTAGGTTTTTTTTTTTGTGTAATTTAGGGTTTAATCAAATCGAATGTATGAAGTGAAAAGAGAAAAATTGAGAAATAGAATTGTTGGAACACATTTACACAAAGAGAGGATTTGTGTGACTGTGTGAGTATGCCGAGAAAGAAAAGAGGGGAGCCGAGGAGGATTTTTCTGCAGCTTTACATTTTTTTTATATTAAGTATGTTACGTTGTTAAAAATTGTAAGGTCCCCCCGATAAAATTTCTTGGAGTGGTGAGAGGTGGTGACTGGAAATTGTGACAATAAATTAAAAATTATAGTTATTGCCATCATTTATCTAAAATTATATTGGGTCTCTAAACTGTTTAAAAAATTTAACCCTATCAATAAAAATGGGTCAATTGTAATAAAGAATAATTTGTGACATTAATTGCTACCATTGGTAATTTAGATGGTAAAACGCTAATATGTCGTAGTTAAAATGGTAAAATGCTAATAAGTGATAATTGAAAGGGATAGAGCACAACTAACCTTTGAAAATGTTTGAACCTATTGCATTACTATTTGTTGTGATAAATTTTAATACTTGCACAGGCACGTATCAATTTATAGTGTAGCGTGTAAGCAAGGTCGATCCCACAAGGATTCAAACAATATGTTTTATAATTATCTTGTTAATTTTTCACTAAACTCCTAATCTAATTTAAAAAGTTTATGGTAATCAATCAAATAAAAGAAAGCAAATAAAATAAAGCAAAGCAAGTTATTTAAATAAATAAATAATATTAAGCAAGATAATAAAATTAATGAATTAATTGACTAGGGTTTCAGAGTCATATATTTAATATTATCTTTCTAAGTATTCATGTACATAAACTTTACTCTTATCTTGCACTAATTTACTTTCTCGACTTTATTAGATGCGAAAAATAAAATCATTCAAATTCAATTAATTAATACGAAACCCTTTTAACCCACTGCCTTGATCTATGTGCTTTTATTGAAGTCTAAATGGCCAAAGCTAGAATATTTAAAGAAGTACACTTTGCTTGCTTTTATTTTTGTCTTCTCTTTTCCCCTCAAAATTTCGCAAACATTTTCTTTGTAAAGCATGATAAGCTTATGGTGCACTTGTCCGCATACTGAAGAAAGGAATACACTTTTGAGGAAGCAAAGATAAAGCTTGAACATGTTGTATTGATAGATCTTAGATGCATGTCATTCAAAAGTTTTTAAATGATTGCTTAAAGATCAATATTATAATGTGTGGAGAGCTGATTTTTCTTTTGGCAAACAAAAATCATGGCCCAAAGCTTTGGACAAGAATTCTTGTCAAAGAGATAAAGAATCAAAGAGAGAAATTTTAACAAAAAGAAGAAGTGGGACCAGAAGCAGTGCAGCAATTAATTGGTGGTTTGCTTTGGAGCTGGGCAAAATAACTTTCCAACTTTTGAATGAAAGAATAATTGAATGAATTGCTTGGCAAGTTTTCTTTCTTTCTCTTAAACCCCATATATAGTCGTCTGTGCTGTTAAAGAAGTGAAGTTAATTAGTTATCATATCTTCTCTCTGCTTAATAATTCCTTTACTCATTCAAGTGCCCATCGATCCATCCATCCGTCCATCTATCAGGTATGTTATGTTATGCATATATCATTGTTTTTGATGATTCCACCTTAATTCATTCATTTCCTTGTTCCTCGCTCTGTTACTTAATTACAACACTCTTCTAATTTTCTTCCCTTAAAATTTTGATTCCGATGTAAATCCATTATTTATTTTTTGTAAGAATAGTTCATTTTAGTTTTCCTTGAAAACAGAAAAAAGAGGAAGGGGCTTATCTTTTACTAGCTCTCTCCATCCCAAATAAGAGTCATAATTTAACGTTATTACATTTCAGTAATGCAATAATTAGTAGTTAATATTCAAGAATTTAAAAGTCTCGCATTGACTTTGATACTTTTTAATAAAACATTAATTGCAACTTAATCACGACTAAGAATGCAATTATTTTCTACATATTATGAGATTTGGTAAACAAATTATGTCCCCAAACGTAAATGAAACTATAGACAAAAAGGAAGTAGGACTATTAATTTGAGACATAGGGAATAACTTATTTATTATTGTGAGATTTGACGTATTGATTTTGTACCAAGAGAATAAAACTATTAATTTGAGATGGAGTGAGTAGCGATTTGTTGCTCCATCACTACATAGAAAGGAAGTATTTAATATTATCCTCTCAATTTTTTTTCACTAGATTTTCCATTCAAGACAAAAAATGAAGTACTTAGGCGACACACTAAATGTATGTCTCCAAAGTTACTCTCTTAGGAGACATACCGAGTTTATATGTCGCCTAAGGAAGTACTTAGGCGACACACTAAATGTATGCCTCCTAAGTGATCTCTTGGGAGACATACGAAATGTATGTCTCCTAAGATGTGATTTAGGAGACATACTCAACAGAGTATGTCGCCTAAGACCCCATCTGGTGTAGTAAGGGGAACTAGAAAGAGAATTGAAGGCAAACAAGAAGTGGAACTTAGAAAGAAGAAAAAAATAAGTGACATATGAGTTGATGGGCAGAGTTCACAAGTTTGAACTTGTGCCAAATCTTAAGTAGCCTATGAATTCTTTTAACATAATATGCGTCATTTTGATTCATATTAATTAAGAGTTCACTTTTCTTTTTGTAACGTCTCAAATTAATTGGCTATAATCTTTTAAAATATAATTAATGTCACAAATCTAACGATGGCAAATGAATTTAATTACTATTGATCACATTAATTAGACTAAAATTAATATTTTCTTAAAAAACGCACAAAACCATAATCCAAATCATTTATGTTCTATTTGTTTAATATAATAACATGCTTGCACAAAACCATATAGCCTTTTAGAAAGAATGGAGACCCTACCTTTTTATGTTATATCTCTTTTTGATAAATCCTCATTTTTCTCCTCTTTGTTTGGTTTGCCCTTGTTTCCAAGTGCTGATTATCTTTGCTAGTGAGGTGAAGTGGGGTGAACTAGCTCTACAGCTCCTGTTTCAAATTCCACAGACGAATCAGGTATATGCTTGGGTTTAATTTATTCTTTAATTTTGCTTCATTTCTAGTTTTTTTTCTTCTCTAAAGAAGGTATAAAGGCTCTTTCTTGTGAACAATACAAATCCTATAGAGAGGGGAATGGAATCTGTAGGTCGAAAAATACCCTAGAGGGGGGGGGGGTGAATAGGGTTTTTAAAAATTAATCGGATTTTTAAAATGGACTTAAAAATGTTTAATGTCTATAACAATCAAGCAATCAAGAAAAAAAGATAATTCCAATCAAAATGAATAGGTAGCACAATATAATAGAGTAAGAGATAGAAAGATTAAACCGATAGAAGTCGAAGACTTTTTGTCCACACGGTTCGGCTTGTTAGCTCCTACTTTCGCGCTCGGTTAGTTCTCCGAGAATTTCTACTATAACCGATCTTCTTCTGGGTGAAGATCAAACCTTTACAAGTGTATTCTTCTCACACACTCTTACAAGTATTGAATCACCCTCAATACTCACACAAGAATTCACTCTTACTATTCTATGAGATACACCTCTCACAAATATGATTTGAATAAATTTTTGGTGGCTAACACCAATGTACAATAGCTCTTAAGTGTATGAGGAATTACAAATGAAGCTCACACTAAGAGATATCAAATTTGATCAACAATTTTTAGCTCAAAATAAAGATGATTGATCAAAGCAATGTTCTTGAATCTTTTAATAATAAATGTAGATGAAGATAATAGTGTAGGAATGATTCAAGAGTGTTTAAATATGTCTTAGATAGTGTATATATAGTCTAGGACAACATATGGCCATTTAGAGGGAGTTGGTAGAAGTTTGGTACCAAAAATGGTAAAAAATCACAAATCCAACGGCTAGTTTTTGGGCCATCAATCGACTGAGTGGCCATCAGTCGACTGAGCAAAGCCCATCAGTCGACTGATGGTCCCCACTGGTTTGCTGCCAGAATGACCAAAAAATTCATTTTTCACATTTTTGCAAATTAGTTCAAAAATCAATTTAGAAGCTCGGGGATTGTTAAATATAAGTTTCTAAGACTTCTATAATGTAAAGAGCTCGAAAATGAGGTTGTTAGAATTTAAAACGAATTTATTTCAAAAACGGTTTTTCTCCAAAAGAAGGTTTTTGAAAGAGTTTTGATTCAAACTTTGATTTGATCAATCTAATAATGTTAAAACATAGTATGAGCTATTTTGATGATCAAATAAGAAACTTTACATAAGTTTAAAGGATCTTACTCAACTATATAATAAATGAATCTTTGAAATCCTTTTTGAAGTTTCTTCAATTCTTCTCTTGTCTAGGTCTTTGAACCTCATAGATTTGCAATGGTTAATGAGCTTTGATAAAGTTGAAGTGTGTTGTGAGATAAGTACTCATGTGGAAGAGTGTTCTTGGTTCCGTCTTGACTATTTTTTGTGTACGTGTTAAAACAATGTTTGTGGCTATTACTTAAAATAACAACTTAGTTAAATAAACATGATTAATGTTATTGTTATCATCAAAACAAGGTTAGTGACTATTAGGTCAACATAATCAATAAGCCTCCCAAAAGGAAGGCAATGGCCAATGTCACTTAGCTAATACCCTTAGCCAAAAATTCTCATTGCCTTCGGTTATTTGTGTTTATGTCATTCTCACTTTTGAGATTTGGTTCCTGTTGAGACTATAAATCCCACATCGGGAAAAAGAATCATCACAAAGCAACACATAAGATGGAGGGGCTACTCCACTCATAGCCAATTAGTTTTGAGATGGATGCTCCAAAATCTAATATGGTATCAGAACAAGGTTATACACAAAAATCAAAGGCCCAGAATTACGCCACACGTGAGGGAGCATGTTGAGACTACAAATCCCATATCGGAAAAAGAATCAATCACAAAGCAACATATAAGATGGAGGGGCTACTCCACTTATAACCAATTGGTTTTGAGAAGGATGCTCCGAAATCTAATAGTTTTATTATGACACTATTTTCAAAAAAAAAATCTTTTATTAATAGTACGTTGTTCATTCGATTTTGATTGAATAGAAGAAGAAAGAAAGAGGTTATCGTTTTTGGTTCCATCATTACATACAAAAAGTTTTATTATCCCATCTCTATTTTTCTCTATTATCCCAAAAAAAGTAAGAGGAAAGAAAGAAAACCAAAATTGAAAGTGACGTGATACCTGTTCGTCTTTCCTAGATAGGCTAATGGATCCTCAACCCTTGAACTACGAACATAGCAAGAACCTTGGAATACGTCGAAAGATGGAAGGCGGAAACCTCAACCCAATGCTTAAAGAAGCGCGAACCTCGATATAAACGAATATGCTACAATCAATTGGTGGAGAATTGATTGATAAGTCAAGAACAAGTGAATTAATTTAATTCAATATGTTTAAAAAGTTCTTAGAGAACACAAAGAGAAAATTCTCAATATTATTAATCATCAAAACTCTTAATAATAAAATAATAATGTGCATCCTTTAAATAGGAGTAAACAAAACCTTAATCCTAATTCAAAAAGGAAACTATTTCCTACTTAGAAAAGGAAAATAACTTCTAGAATAATCCTAATACCATAAGAAAATTAATAATAAAAATAATATGAAAACTTATTCAAAAAGGAAACTACTAATCTAATTCCTAATTGAATAATGAGACTCAAGAAGCCATATTAATTTAAAAAATAACTTAAATTAATATCTTCTAGATTATTCTAATGGCCTTTTTGCGGTTTTTAACCTCTTGAACTTCCACGCCCAATCTTTAGGAACCCCATGGAATACATAATCATCATTTAAGCTTCTTGCATCTAGCATGTGGAATTCTATGGAATTTCTTTTAAATTTCCATGTTCTATCCTTGTAATTCATCATGTGTGGATCATCATTTAAAATGCCATGAACCACCATAGTTGAATAGAAACTGCAGCTAGACCAGATCATATCATACCCCTCTTCTTCAAGAAGATTCGTCATCGAATCTTGGCTAACCATTGTTTGATTCAACCCGCATCTACTAGTTTGCTGCTTGGCCTTCTTTGACAAACAAAATTCATCGAACTTGAGATGATGCTTCAACTCGATCCTCCATAATTCATTGAAGAAACTTCCCGGCTGATGATTCGGTTGAAAATCGTACTTGTCCACTCCAATGAAGTCTACATGCTCCACTTCATCAACTATTAACATACTTTCCTTTTGTAACTTCATTTGATCTTCATGAGCTTGCTTATGTGGCAATGGAACTAGAGTGATAATAGTTGAAGCCTCTTGCTTGTCGACTCGTCCTTCAGCTAGAATCGATCGGTTTTCCTCGAGGCAATTCTCTTCAACTTGCATTATAACTTCTTCATCTTCTACTTCTTGCAAACTTGAAACTATAGCTTCAACCCACAACTCGCCTTCTTCAGCCATCACTTCAATTTCCTCGATCTCATCAGTTTTCGACTTGTTCTCTGATAATGGCATAGATATGGTTGGCTTTTCCTCCTTTTTACAATGATTCGATTCATAAGAGGATATATTCGGACTTGGCTCTTCGCTACCCCTCATATGGAATTCAATATAAGCCTCCATCATCTTTCCCAATTTGTGCCATTCTTCGGGATTATTCAAAGGAGTCTTCTTCTTGACACTATCCATATTGTTGTCTCGAACCCGTCTTTCTCCAACCTCACCACCATGTCTTTTAGTAACAATCGAATCCTATTCATCTTCAAATTTAACTTTACGAGGCAGACTTTTGAGCTTCTCTTTAGGAGCCTTATTCAACCGCATGTGCCGTTCAATCTCTAATTGCTTTAATCGTTCACTATCGCATTTAATCTCCTCTTGAAGCCACCTTTCTCCATAATCAAAGTTTAGACAAGACATACTTGCTGTGAAACAAGGATTAGTGCAATAAAGATAATCCTTACCACACTCCCTTTCGTGTTTCACTCAAAGATATGTCACTCTAATTTTACCGCTCGTATTTGCCACTCAAGTAATGATATACTCACAATTTTCTCTTTGGAACTCCAAAACAAGTTAAATAATATGAATATCACAAGTCCTCAATAACCAATTGCACACCCAACAATTAAATTTAGACACGTTCAACAATGTAATACCAAGGACTCAAGAAATCAAATTCTAGCAATATTAATGAGCCAAACGAATTTCTAGAATTGCTAGAACAATGCAAGCAGAATTTTAAAGAACAAACGATAAGCAACAATCAAATCCTTAATTAACGCAAATCAAATATCCTATGGCTTTCTAGATTTTCCAACCAAAATAGATTTATATGGAGCAAAGCACAAAACAAGAATCCCAACTATGATAAAGATGCAACAAGGATCAATAAAGCCAAACGATTGAATATTAATCGCAATAATCTAGGGTTGAATGGGAATCTTCAATTTCAATAATAGCGCAAGAGTTCATAGCAATCAAAACCCTATTCCATGAAGCATCAAAAAAACCTAGGATTTCTTTTCAACAATTCAAACTTTAATGTATTCTAATTCGAAACAACGCATCCTATAAATTATTTTTTTTTCTAGGGTATTAAGCAATTTCAGAATTTTTTTTTTCAGAATCTATAAACCCACACCCAATTTGGAATAAGATTAACAATAATAAAGATCTAGGGTTTCAAGAATCTACTACGAAATTGAAAGAACAAGAAGCTAATATAGAAAACCTGGATAGAAAAGTTCTTCTGATACCAATAACGCGATCCCGGATCGTCTTTCCTAACCAGGTTAATGGATCCTCAACCCTTAAACTACGAACATAGCAAGAACCTTGGAATACGTCGAAAGATGGAAGGCGAAAACCCCAACCCAACGCTTAAAGAAGCGCGAACCTCGATATAATCGAAGACGCCACAATCAATTAGTGAAGAATTGATTGATAAGTCAAGAAACATGTGAATTAATTCAATTCAACATGTTCAACATGTTCTTAAAGAACACAAAGAGAAAACTCTCAATATTATTAATCATCAAAACTCTTAATAATAAAACAATAATGTGCCCCCTTTAAATAGGAGTAAACAAAGCCTTAATACTAATTCAAAAAGCAAATTATTTTCTACTTAGAAAAGGAAAATAACTTCTAGAATAATCCTAATACCATAAGAAAATTAATAATAAAAATAATATGAAAATTTATTCAAAAAGGAAACTACTAATCTAATTCCTAATTGAATAATAAGACTCAAGAAGCCATATTAATTTAAAAAACAACTTAAATTAATATCTTCTAGACTATTCGAATGGCCTCCTTGCGGTTTTTAACCTCTTGAACTTCCACGCTCAATCTTTAGGAACCCCATGGAATACATAATTATCGTTTAAGCTTCTTGCATCTAGCATGTGGAATTCTATGAAATTTCTTTTGAATTTTCATGCTCTATCCTTGTAATTCATCATATTTAGATTATCATTTAGAATGCCATGAACCACCATAGTTGAATAGAAACTTGAGCTAGACCAGATCATATCAGAAAGAAGTGAGGAATAAGTTGGTGAGCGAACTTCTATTTGGAACACAGGCTAAGTCTTAACTATGAATTCTTATGATACATGGAGTGTGTGTGTATGTGTGAGCATGTGCCACCATGTAATGGTCAGTTTTTTTTAAGAGATTTATGCTTTCTTCTATTAGTCAAAGGAAAACATAAGAATAAATAAAGGGGTTGAATTTCTATGTGATCAGATCAGCAGCCTTTTAGAATTTCACATCTAATGATAATTATTATGAAAATTGAATTTCAAAAAGAATTGATGGGTGGCTCAAAATAAGACAAAAAAAAAATACTACAATCCTAATTGGCTCGAGTTAGACTAATAAAGGAAACAAGTCCTAAATATCAATCATATAACCTATTATTATCTTCACTTTAGTGAAAAGGTAGTCAACTCCCCATGACTAACCCAAAAGGTAGCAACTAATAATCTAAGCACAGGTAGTCAAGCTCTAATATTCAGATAAGTCCAATGTTGAATTCCACAAGGATGGCAAGGTTGCACTAAAAGAATGTTAAACTCGTTTTCCTTTTGAAAAGAATGAAACAATAAAAATAAAAACAAAAGTTGGCAAATGAGTTTGGGAAAAGGAAAGTAGACTAACGCCCTAAATTGTCTGACAATGGGCAAAGCTAATCTAATCCTTTAGTGCAAAGTAAGAAAATCCACAAGTGGAAGTTGTGTACCTAAGGCTTCTTAAAATGCACTGTGGCAACATGCAAATAAACTTAAATAAACAAATAAAACTAAAAGAGCGTGCAAGCATACAAAAATGATAGCTAAAATGAATTTCAAACAATGGGAAACATGTGCCAGGGGCATCCATAGCTAACAAATGCGAATTGCGAAACCAGAAAAATCAGGTGATTCGAATTGCGGTTTATACTTGAATTTCAACCAAAAATCAGCCTTAGGCTTTTCTACCATCAAACTATATTACTAATTAGAGTGTATGATGATTTATGTGTGACAAGAACCATATAGCCCAATAATTTGCGATAAAATCTAATGGCGAGACTTTTGACTTTTTAAAAATGATATTAAGCCTAGTATATATTGCGAATACAGGATGAAAAAAAAGAATTTTTTATAATATTAATAAAAAACTTTTAACCAAATACGTGCTCAAGTTCAAATAGGTTTAAATGTGATTAAAAAAAATCCCATTCAAATTAAACGGGTGGTAAAAGCCAAAACTGGTACTTTTTCAGTACTTTGAAAAGTAAAGTTAAGGATTTTCATACCAAAATAGTACCTAAGTCAATCATTTCATTTGTATATCTAGCTAAAATAATTAGAGAGTATAGACCTTCGTTAATTGAATTAGTCTAGCTAGGGTTTTTGTGCAAAAAAGGATGAATTAATGTTTTTTGGTTCTTAATCATTTGAGATTTTATGTAAAAACTTATGAAAGCATGTTTGAAAGTAATAGGATAAATTAATAGCAAAAATCAGTTGGTGATCTTCAACCATTGGAAAAAAAAGACAGTAATCACATTCAAAGCATATAGATTTCACACTCATTCGTTACGGACCCCTAACTATGAATTTTGCTAGACATGGTTAGAATAAAAATGTTAATCACGTGTAAATCAGTAGACACATGCCTCACCATTCAAACACCAAATTTAGAGTTGAAAATTAAGTTCACGACAAGAAATCCTTAACAAAATAGACCCTAAAACATAAATGTTTGTAGAAAATTAGATTCAAAACATGCTTAAAAAAATAATATGTAAATGTCAAGGTTAATCTACAATCATTCCAGATATTATGCAAAAAATTGTAAAAATCAAAGATCTGACTAGTTTAATAACATAATAACTTAAAATGATTGAAGAACAACCAATAACTTATGCATATATGAATCAAATCAGTAGGTAATAATACTTGTGAATTCATAATGATAGAATTAAGAATATTCAACAAGAAGAGTAATTAAATAAGAATAAAAAACTAGAGTTTTAATATAATATATCTACAGTTGGAATCCTAATCCTCTTTCACTTTTGCTTGATATAGTCCATGAATTGGCCTTAACTAATGGGTCAAGTCATGGTCTTGGGGTGTGGGCTGAATTATAATAAAAAATTTAAATTTGGGGCTTTTAAAGGTATGATTGATCCTGGCATGTGGATCAATCCCAGGGCTAGGATTAATCTTCATACTAAGTCATGCTCATGGTTTAGGGTTTATGGTTTCGTCCTCCTCTTTTCACTAGGAATACGCAGGAATTCCCTTCAGAAAAGTCTTTTCATGCTTTTCTACACTCGAACCTCCTTCTATCAGCAATTATCATTTGTTTAACACAAATACCATGCAAAGAGTAAACTAAATTTGCATGCAACTTATGAGTTTTAAGAAATAAACTAATGCAAATTGAGCCTCTTAAACACTATGTAGAATGTAAATTGTAGGCTCACTCATCTCGACAATAGCGCCATTTTATAGGGAGCTATCTTCGTTGCCTAAAATAGCTCCAAAAACCTCTATGTACCTACAAAATGTTATTAACATAAATAATAGTAGCATGGGTCAAATCCACAAGAATTGTTTAAGAATCAATGAACACGAAATTGAGAAAAATTAATTTGGAATAAAAACCATTTTTTTATATTTGAAAATGTTTTAGCATTAGCTAGGAAATATTTAACGCTAGTAATAAAAAGAAAGTAAAGAAGTTAGAAAGGGAATTTAAGGATAAGAATCCACTACCAAATTATCAACGAATATAAAAAGTTATAATATTGCACATATACACCCCAAATAAATTATGTACTAATTTGATTAAATGGAATCATTTATGGTATGTAGAGTGAACCCAAAAACAAATCAAATAGTATTTGACAATTTATTTGTTTATAAGAGATTTTTCTTTTCAAGATCCATATTTTCTTCTTTTAGAAACAATAATAATATGAGAATGTCACTTATTCATATTAACACTCAAACTAGAAGATAAGTTTGGAAAATATAATCAACTCAAGAAAATCTTATGATATTTAACTCATCTATTAAATCAAATGTAAAAGCCAAAGGTGGATCACGTATGGTATGTACTGTAATATAAAGACCTTATTTAATAGAAATCACAAATGAGTATAGTTATGCAATACTATGAAATTCTAAATCACAAATAAAAATTGGTTTCATTTTAATTACATTTTCCCATTAATCTAGCAAACCACAACTATTTTTCCATCATTGCTAGATACTTATGTCAACTTTGCCTTTTTGCAATTTTTTTAATACGGGAAATCAAAATTTACTAATACTTACTTAACCTAGGGGTGGGAATTGGTACGATAAAAACTGAAACTAATCAAAACCGATCCAAAAAAAATTGTTTTAATTTTACACATTTAAATACAGAAAATCGAAAATACTGAAATCAGAAATACTGAGTTTCTTTGGGTTGGTTTTGGTTTTAATGTTTCAAAAACCAAATTGCCAAAAATACCGAACCGGAAATACAAAAACTTAGAATACCAAAAATATGGAACCAAAAGTATCGAAAATAAGGGTAAATAATAGATATATTAGATTAACTATATTATTTTAAGACAATGTATTATTATTCTATTATAGAATATCTTTGGCTTTATATATTATTTGTATAATTTTAAATTTTATCCATAGAATGCTATATGTGTGGTTATAGATACATCTAAAGGTATACACAAGATATTCAAAGATTAGTAGTATACTTATTGACATTGGTTCTAAATTTTGTAAATTTTAATGCTTTTATGTTAATGAAGTCATTATAATTCATATGTAATGATATATATATGAAATAATATACAGTATTCTTTGAATTGAGAAAAAACATCTAGAAATAACATTAACTATATATACCAAAAAACCGAAATTGATATATAAATATCGAAAATATACCAAATAATACCCAAAAAAACTTGAAAAATCTGAAAACCTGCATGGTATGGTTTTGAAAAACTAAAACTGAAAACCGAAATTACCGATCATCATGATTTTGGTTTTAGTATATGTCAAACCAATTGATTTCCACCTTTAATTTAACCTTTTGTCTAATCACTGTCAAGAACCTTGCATGCATCCCACCCCTCCCTCCCTAAATATATTGCCAGTACCATAAACTCATTTTAATTTAATTTTTAAATAAAAAAGAAATTCAACCACGGGTAGATATGATGCTATTTTTTTTTCAAGTTTTTAACAGATGAATTATGTCAAATGTGTGAACTACTTGATAATTGAAAAAGTTTTTTTTTTTTTGTAGAATTTTAATGTAAAGCTAAAATACAAAATTATATGTAAAAAAATTTAACCGGAGTTAATTTAATAATATTTTAACCAAGCCTTGTGTGGAGTTTGTTTTTATTGTTTTTGACGATCTTGAATAGAATGTGAGTTAGAGGGATGAGGATAAAGAGAGAACTTGTATCGAATGCATTGATGGTCTGAACTATTTCAAGTGCCTATGTATAATTTACGTATAAATCTTATGGGTGAAATGTGTATTACACATAAATTATACACATTTTATAATCCAATGGTTATATAGATTCTTGTACGTGTTAAATTTGATTGGAATATACGAACGTGGGGAATTATTTAAATTTTTTATGGATCTTATATTTTAGATCTTGATACGTTAATTTAAGATATATATATATATATATATATATATATTATTTCATTACAATTTTTGGATTGAAAATTGTGATATTTTCAATGTTTCCATTTTTTTGATGAGAGAGAAAAATATGTTAATGGATAGGCTAATAAGAGCATCTGCAATGGTTAGTATAAGTAGAATAGGTAGGATTATTTATCCTATGGAAGCACCCGGTTGAGTTTGGGTAGGATAAAACATTGGTTTGTAGAATAGGTGTATGATAAAGTTAAGTTTGCCACCTTCACTACTATACGCTAACTAGATTGGCGAGCAGAAGAGACACTAATCTCAAAAGCGGGAGAGGGGTGTGCCACTAATCTCAAAAGCGGGAGACAAAGATACATCAATTAGATTAGCTTTTATTATCTCCTCCACTTATTTCTCTCTACATTATCTCATTTATTCTATCCCTACCAATAATTCTAGATAGATTTAAATACTTGACGTAAATATTAATGTACGTATCCACCATATATTAGTTAAAAGAACATTATCACAATCTATTATAACCAATGAGTAATTTACACATAAATATACTAGTTTCTCATGTGGTATTTATGTCCTTGTAGATGTAATCATCTCCCTGGACACTCCCTCTCTTAAACTATTACACAAAAATTAACTTCATATCTCAATTGTTTCATATCCTTATATCATACCACTATTTGAACCCTCAAGTAAATAGGATAAATATATTATACTTGCCATACACTAAGTAAACCAACGTCGATGCTCGAAATAGTAGTGTGTATGTTTGCTTTGGCATGAAATTTGACTTCACATGCACTTAATATAGTATTGTGAAATTTTGACAATTAGATTCTGACTTTAAGATGGTTGTGTGTTGAAACCACCTTTGCTTATAATACATACTAGACACTAAAGTACAAGCAATCCGTGTTTACGCTCTATATTATGCACATAGATATGTAAGGGGAAAATGGGAAAATAAAAAAAAATGGTGTCATAACTACCTTAAAAATGTAGGAATGTGAGTTTGCTTTTTATAATAGTACAGATATATGTGTATATTGTAAATCTTGAGTTAGGCTCCAAAGAGGGATTCCCTCTCTTTAATGAAAAGAAGGAATGCTCATTTGAAGGGGTTAATAGATAAAAAAATATATATATGAAAATTTGTAGAAAATATTTATATAGTGAGTAGATCACCTTTTATCAAATTTCATAAAAAAAATTAACCTATAAGCAGGTAAACCGGAAAAATGATAAATATGAGCATTTTCTTTGTCGAATTTTTTTGTGAAATTTGGTGGAGGTGATCTATTCATCTTATAGATCATCCTACAAATTTTCATAAAACGAATTATTTATTCACCTCTCAAAATGAGTACCCCTTCTTTAAAAAAAAAAAAGAGGGTATCTCTTCAGAGACTAAGTCCATAATAAATATTTTCTAATTTTTATTTGACTTTTGGTTAAATAAACTTATCATTTTATTTCATTGTACGATAAAAACACTAAAAATAAGTAAAAAGGAAGAAGATATAGTGTGGATTGATTAATCCATTTTACCTATAGATTAATCCATTGTTCTTAAACTAATTATGTCCGTTTGTTTACAGGTTGTTTTTTCTCTGCAACAACTTTGTTGATATTGTTAAGATATGGCCAAAATTGCATTGGCTATTGTGGGGAAAATTGGGGAATACTTGGTGACTCCAATTGGGCGTCAATTTGGATATCTATTCTGCTACAACAACAACATTGGGAATCTAAGAGATCAAGCCAAGAAACTCAAAGATATCAGAGATGGAGTGCAACTATCAGTTTCTGCTGCCAGAAATAACTTGGAAGTTATCGTACCACATGTTGAGTCCTGGCTGATGGAAGTGGAGAAGATTACAACGAAATCTGAAAGAATTTTCGAAGATAAAGCCTCTGTCGACGAGGGATGTCTGAATGGGTGGTGTTCAAATCCGAAGTCTCGACACTTGTTGAGTCGGGAAGCCTCCAAGCAAGCCCAAGTTATTCTTGAACTTCAAAGCGAGGGCGAACACTTCATTAAGGTTTCATACCCTGTACCTCCAACTGGGATGGCAGAATCTTCATCAACCGGTGGTTCTAAGGGCCTACAATCTCGTATGTTGATAGTAAAAGAAATCATAGATGCTCTAAAGAATGATAATATCTCCGTTATCGGGATATGTGGCATGGGGGGTGTTGGAAAGACAACAATGGTTGAAGAGATTGCCCAAAGAGCAAAATCCGAAAAGAAAATTGACGAGTTTGCAATGGCTGTGGTCTCCCAAAACAAAGACGTGATCAAAATTCAAAGTCAACTTGCAGAGATGCTGGGTTTGAAATTTGAGGAGCAAATAAATAATTTTGCGAGAGCCCAACGTCTCCGCGAAAGACTAGTGAATGGCAACAATGTTCTTGTAATACTGGATGATGTTTGGGAATCATTTGATATGAAGGAAATAGGTATTCCTATTGGAGATGAAAGCAAGGGATGCAAAGTTGCATTGACGTCACGTAGCGAAATCGTGTGCAATCAGATGGGAACTCAAATGAATTTCCCAATTCAGGTTCTGTCTGAGCCAGAAGCATGGGGTCTTTTCAAAGAGATGGCAGGGAATTGTGTGGACGCTGATGATGATGTATGCCACATAGCAGGAGAGATTGCAAAGGAATGCGGAGGATTGCCTCTTGCACTCGTTACTGTTGCTAAGGCCCTGAAGAATCGAAATAAGTATGTTTGGATTGATGCCCTTCAACAACTAAGAAAATCTACGGTGACAAACATCAAAGGGATGCATAAATTAGTATACTCGAGAATTGAGTTGAGTTACAATTATTTAGAAAGCAAGCAAGCCAAGTCATTGCTTCTTCTTTGTTGTCTATTTCAAGAGGATGAAAAGATTCCGATCGAGGTGTTGCTCAGGTATGGGGTGGGCCTTGAGTTGTTTGAGGATCTTGATACATTGGCAGAGACAAGAAACAGGGTAGACTCATTGGTTGATGAACTGAGAAGTAGTTATTTATTTTTGGGTGATGATGATAGTGCATTTGTGAAAATGCACGATGTCATACGCGATGTGGGCCTATCCATTGCATCAAAAGAAGAGCATGGATATATGGTACGACATGACACTAGCTTGGAAGAGTGGCCGGAAAAGGATAAGCGCTCGCCTCACACTGCCATCTCACTTTATTCAGAAGAAATGCAAGAACTTCCGGCTGGCTTAGATTGTCCAAATCTTAAGCTTATACGATTTGTGGGAGCACCATGGAAACTAAAAATACCAGGAGATGTTTTTGAAGGGGTGAAAGAACTTAGAGCCGTTACTCTTTCGGTTCAATGCATCGAATATCAGCCAACGTCATTCAGGTTCTTGTTAAACCTTCGAACATTGTGTCTAGAAAACTGCGGGTTTCTTAAAGATTTATCTTTCATTGGCGGCCTTCAAAAATTGGAAATTTTAAGCTTTTTTAATTCTGTGGGAGTTGTTTTACCTAGTGAAGCAGGGAAGCTCAATAATCTTAAGTTACTAGATTTGAGATGTCGTAACTATCTTAGAGGTCGATATTATTGTACTGAAATACCTTCTGGTGTCTTGTCGTGCTTGAAAAAGCTAGAGGAATTGTACATGGGAGTTTGCTTTGTCAAAGATGATGATGACCAAGAAAACCGTGCCAGTGTTACAAAGCTAAACTCATTGTCTTGTTTGAAAAGATTGGAAATTTTGATACCTAGGGGAAACAAGGTTCTGTCGATGCTAAAAGATTTTCAATTTTCGAATCTTATAGAATTTGACTTTTCAATGTTGGAATATACTTTTGACTATTATCCTAAATATAAGTTGTGGGAAAATCAGTTGTCCTTATGGGATGTTGACAGGACTGTGCTTCAAGAGAACAACATTAATGCATTATTTAGGAGAACCAAAATGCTTCAATTAGACAAAGTGAGGGGGTTGAAGAATGTTGTTAAAGATTTAGACGAAGAAGAGGGTTTTGTGCACTTGGAGAGACTAGCGCTTTGGTTCTGTGATGAGTTGGAATATGTTTATATGGATGATGATGATGCAGAAATAATATGTGGTCGTCTTGGGGATCCCATTCAACCTCCTTCTCCCCTCGTCAACCTTAGAGTTCTTCGACTGCTGGGATGTCATGCAATGAAAAGTTTGTTTAAGAAATCGGTGCTTAAATGCCTTGTGCAACTCCAACAACTAGTGGTAGATAGCTGCTATAAGCTTGAGGGAATTGTTTTGGTGGAAGGAAGTGAAGAAAATAAAGAAACTCGAGACAAGATTGTGCTCCCCAAACTGAATTCTTTGAAGCTAGAATATCTGCCCAAATTTAGAAGTTTCTTCGTGCATAGTACTGGTGAAAAAGAGGATAATCTCAACTCAGAGAATATTGATGACGTTCACAACACACAAATTTTATTCAACCCACAGGTATGTAATGTTTCTTAATTTTATCTATCTTACTTTAGTTGGTAACAATTTAAATTGCCTTTAGTTTTACCTCAATCTCTATCATGATTAGATTTTATATCCTCCTTTTTTTTTCATTAATCTTTTGTCAAAAAATTTAGAGCTCGTTACAAATTAGGCAACATTGTAGTGCGGTTAACTTTAGCTTCTCTAAATTTTAATAGTTAAAATTTAGTAACATTGAATTAGGCAACGTTGTCAACAAAACATTTAATAGTTAAACCATCTTATATTATAATATTTAAAAAATAGTAACATTTCTTTTAATCTATTGGTTAACTATATAAGAAAAAATCAGATTATATTATGATATTCAAATATATGTATATATATATATATTAAGTTAGATAATTATATAAAATTTAGTTATTTTATAATTTGAATTTTATTAAAAATTTCCTTTATAATTTTCAACATCATATCAACCCATGGTGACAAATTTTCCAACCTCCACCACTGCTTTTAATTTGATTCAGCATCTAGATCTTATTACTTCCCCTAAAAAATACTTAAATATATTTTAAAACAAAAATTGTTTACCAGAATCTCATCAAACAATTTATGCAAAGAAATAAATATGTAACATAGAAAATTGACTTACACTACAAGAAAAATCGTGACATTAATTTGACTATGAATTTGTTATAATGGATCATGTATGACTCTTAATTTTAACTAATACATTGTGGCTACATGTGATATGTCATTTTTTATACAAGATATTTATCTCTGTGATGAGAAGAAATTTTTAAAAATAACATAGAAAAGGTTTTTCAAATTACGATTACACACACACACACACATATATATATATATATATATATATAATTTGTGATCCGATTTAGTTGTTTCCTATTTAGGACTATCAATTCTAATATACATAAATATAAATGAGATTAAAACAAAAAGGTATCATAACACTGAAAGGTGTAAATGCATGTCTAAAAATTCGAATATGTTTTGCATTCAAATCCAAATTTTGTCAATATTTATTTGAATGGGTATCCCTGAAACATGACTTGGATAGTGTTTTTTGATATCCAAGAAAATGGATATGGATAGCAATAATGATAGTGTTTGACAAGGATAATCAATATCCGAGGTGGATTATCTATATCTGCGGATATCTGTTTTACTGGAAGTCTGTATCCGCTATAATATATTCTCTCACCCTTAAAAAAATCGGATAAGGCTTAATCTAGTGTGTACAAGTTAGCCCAATTTACCAAAATCTTTTAAAATAAACTAAAAAATGCCTGGGAAAAAAAGGGAAAAGAAATAGAAAGACCTAAGTTGTATTTACAACATATGTGATTTGGTAGAAAGAAAAATTTGAGATCATATCAAATTTAAATGGTAATGATTTTAAACTTTGATTTTTCATTTGGATTTATGATGTAGTTATGTTATAACTCTTACATGAATCTTATTGACTATATGGGACTAATAAAAAATAATTCATTAATTATTTGAGTTCAAAGTTTGATATAAAAATGTTAATATTTAAAGGGGCAATTAAAAAAAAGGGCTTATTAGAGAAAGATTTTCACACTAAGGCCAAGGAATAATTTTTTTTTAAATAAAGGGCCTATTTTTTATTTTATTGATAATATGACATGTGTCTTTTTTTTTATTATAAAATGACATCCCAACCCTTAAAATAAACTAAAAAAATATCAATATGCATTAAAATATGGACTGCAATATGAACTTTGCAGTTTATATTTCACTGCAATATGAACTTTGCAGTCCATATTTCACTGCAATGTGAACTTTGCAGTCTATATTTCACTGCAATATGAACTTTGCAGTCCATATTTCACTGCAATGTGAACTTTGCAGTCGATATTTTTAGTGCAAAGTTCATATTGCAGTCCATATTTTACTGCAATGTGAACTTTGCAGTCCATATTTTTAGTGCAAAGTTTATATTGCAATACATATTTCACTGCAATATGAACTTTGCAGTCCATATTTTTTGTGAAAATTTCATTAAAAGGGGTAATTTAGGTAATACATAACATATTTTTATTAATTAAATGATATTTAAATTTATTCAAATACATTCATTTAAAATATAAAACAAAATAGGCATCTTACACTAATTACCAATTAAAAATAGGCCCTTCATTCAAATTACCAATTAAAAATAGGCCCTTCATTCAAAAAAATATTATTCATTGGATTTTTGGTAAAAATCAATGTATAATAAGCCCTTCTACCTAATTTCTAGATATTTAAAAGTAAGATGTTTTGCAATGCTTTATTTACTTTTCAGTTATAATTTGTAAAATGTTTCGTCTTCATTAGTAGACCACATAAACAAATATATTTTTATTGAGCTAAATTTTTAGAGTAACAAAACATAGGGCAACATGTGTATAGTTATATAGAGAAATGGATAGGGATATTATCCCAATACGAGGAATTCGATAGAATCAGGATAAATATAATTGAGCATACTAATATGCTATCAGGATACAGATAAGTAAATTGCTTCTAAAAATAAAAATTTGTTTGTCAGGAAAGAAATTTTGTTTATTGGATAATGTTTAAATATAATGCATATTTATTTTCAGATCCTCATTTATTTAAGATACCCCTCAATTTCTTCTTACTCATTAGTATATATAAATAAACAATTCAACAACTCCATTAAAATTACTCAACACTAAATTTTTGTTAGCACAACTAGAAGAGAAATGAAGAATCTTATAAAGATATATGTGTTCATTAATAGGTTAACATGAGGTTGAAAGTTGAGAAAAAGGTCTAATTTAGCTACTTTATTAATAATTCACTATAAGTGAATTATCAACAAAATAAGAAACTATGATTTTTGATGCGGGGTACAGGAAACTTTCCAAACTTCCGCAAATTCAAAAATCCAATCCAATTTTTTCTAAATTTGGTATAGGATATAGCATTTCGGATTTCCAAATTCTTTGGTTTCCGACTTTTGAAAATTGGAATGGAATCGGAAATTGTATTCAAATTATCGAAAATGCATTATTTGGTGTATAATATTTATATTCTTTCTTAATTTAGTGATGATATATTTATATAATGTTTGTATTTTTGTATTTATATATTTTAAGTATTAAGATTTCGATACATCTCAACTTAAGGTAACATTTGAACTTTTGGTACTTTCTGATAAAAAATAATAATTTCAACTTGCAATTATATAGCTTATTTCTTTGATATGATATTTAGTACATTGGTTAAACTTATATCTTTAATAATTGCATGGAAGAATAATAACTGATATCTAGTATTTTGTTGTATAGCTAAACTTCTAATAATGATAGCGATATTTTGCTTTTGTTGTTTTTGTGGTGGTGTATTATTAATATATGTTTCCTTAAAAAATCACAATTATTAGCTATTTTTTCAAAGAATGTTGAAATTATGTCAAAATTTTCCAAAATAAGGGGTATTCTGATGTGTTCCATCTGATGAGCACCCTTATTCTCAACGTTACACCGGCATGAAGTTACACATCGATGAAATAGCTCATTCTCCATTAATTATCTCTTTTACCTACCTACTAAAAATCCAAACCCAAATCCTAACTTCATTACTTTCTCTCTTTAAACCAACAACAAATCCATCACTTATTAACAAAAAATTATGCAAAAACTCCACATTAAACATCAAATACCCAAAAACCCTCAATTTCTCTTAACAAATGACCAATAACAGCTTAACCGGTAAACTCCCACCACTGTCCTGACCTTTACTAGAGCCCAATCCACCATTGACAAAGTCAAAGCCTTCAACTCCAACTCTCACTTTTTTGGGTATTTTTTTGCATTCAATTGAAATTTGGGTATGTGTATATATAAGTAAAAGAAAATGAACAGACGAAAAGTATACATATATAGAAAGAAGATGTTGAGAATGGACTTACCCTTATTTCAAATCTACAAATTAGAGTTTTTCTATTGTAAGATTTATAATTAAATAGTGAAATTGGAGGAAAGACCGCAGAGGAAAGAGATTATAATTAGGATTTAGAGAGAAATGAGAAGATCATATAATTATCTACATGTATATCTGATATTTCCTTCTACAGAGAGATGGAGTGCAAAATCAAGAGAGTAATTGTTTTTAGAGTTTATTCTTATTCTCTCTGTTTGATTTATTTTTGGAAAAATGGGTATTTCTAGATGCAAATATTAATGTGTGTATATATACACAAATCTGCAAGAGTATATAGTACAAAAGTTGAAGTTAGGATAGTTTTGTCAGATTGTAAAAATTTGGGTGAAGTTAGTGGGATTAAGGGGTCATTTGTTTCACCATCTGAAGTTTGAATGGGTTAAAAATTGAGACTTTAGATGTTAAAAATTATATTTGGTTGTCTTAATTTTTAGATCAGGTCACTTATTTTGCCTCTGAATGATTCAGAGGTGAAAATGGCTCGGAATGGTTATTAATTACCAATTATACCCTCTCCACCACCACCGGAAGTATAGTCATCGCCATTGTCGTCGATGAGAGAGAGAGAGAGAGTAAGAGTGACCTAAAAGACGGCGAGAGAGATGATCTGCTCAAGTTTGAGAGTGTGCCCAGAGAAGAAAGGAGAAGAGGACCCGCGGTGGAGTGGATGGTGAAAGAGAAGAGAAGAGAGAGAAGAGAGAAAAATAGAAATAGAAGAAGAAGAGAAGAGAGAAATAGTGTTGAGAGAGAGCGTCGTTCATTTTTTTTTCTAATTAATTTAATGTTCAAGGGTAAAATAGTCTACTCAATATATTTAATATCTATTAAGATTTTACATTCAGACAGAAACAAATAGATTTTTCAAACCTCAGAACCAGACTTCAGAATTTGGACAATAAAACAAACACACCCAAAAATTGGGCCCACCATCAGCGAAGGCTGAATGAGATAGGCCTATAGTCCACATATAGTCACAATATTATCCTTTACTTAAACATCCTTGGATGACATCTATTGGGTTTTTTCCAAAAGGCTTCATTATTATGTGGTGATAATCCCCATTTTATAAACCTACGATGAGTTCCACAATTTTCCAATCTAGTATATATGTTTGAGCCAACAATTGTTAATAACAAGTACAATGCTTTATTACATTTTGTACATGCTAACTTTGATAATCGATTCCCGCATACGATTTAAAAGGTTAAAAGGGTACAACCTTATTGCAGTTTGTTATTTTCGACATTTGTACATCTAAAATATCCCTAGGATTGAAAACACATTTACAATGATTTTGTAAGTATTATTGCATAACTATGAGAAACTAATTCTTCAGGGCATGAAGAAAAATGTACTGCTTGAGGCAGATGAAATGCGAGAAGGATCCTTATGCAATCTAAAAGACATAATCCTGGCTGACTGTAATGGTATGGAATCAATTTTTGATTTTGAGAGGCTAAAAACTGGGAGAGAAGAACATGCAGAAGAAGTTGTGCTCGGTCAGTTAGAATCAATGAAGCTATATTACATGGAGAAGCTAACGCATATATGGAGGATGGTTCCCAAACAAATTCAAGGGTTCCATAACCTCCGAGAATTAGAAGTAGTGGGATGCCCCAACTTAAGTTATTTTCTCTCACCTTTAGTGGCTAAAATGGTTGTGAATCTACAACACCTGAAACTCAGCGATTGCTGCATGATAGAACAAGTTATTCGAACCGAAGAAGAGGAAAAAGAAGAAGATGAAGAGGATATTTTTGAGGTCAAAATGATGGATAAAATAGTCTTCCCTCAGTTACGCATTCTATCTCTTGTAGAACTTGAAAATCTGAAAATGTTCTGCATTAGGAAACATGACTTTGAACTCCCTCTGTTGGAAGAAGTATTCATTGCAAATTGCCCTAATATGAAGACTTTCTCTTATGGGCAGTTGATAATGCCAAAGCTTGAGCGAGTACGGCTTGATAGTGTTGAAGTTTTCAATGACCAATCTAGGTGGGAGGGTGATTTGAATAGTACCCTAGCATACATGAGTGCAAGGTATGTGATCTCGATTTCATACAAAAACTTCTTTTTCTTAAAAACTATATAGTATTCCAATTTATTTTTAATTTTTTTCCCTATTTTCTGTAAGCAGAAAAAACCTCTGATGCATGAAACTCACTATCCTTTTTCCCCTTTTAGGCATGAAGATCCACAAGATAGCTCAGAGCGAGTCCCTCAATAGAGGAAATAAAATCAAAATAAAAAATAAAAAAGTCCAATTAATTTGTATTCCTTTCTTCTCAATGCATAAGGAAAAGAAAAAGGTCCAGCTAATTTGGCCTCTTGAGAATTTGTCAATTAGAGCCCAATAATAATAATTATTTTAGGGAGGACTATGCTATTTAAATAAAAGAAAAGCCGATTGTGAGATAGATTGAAAACTAACGCCATTTTCTAATTGCTTCTATGATTTCTTCAAAATGTCCTTATATTTAACGAGATGAATTTTCTTTTAATACAAAGTTAAACTCAACAGTACAATTGTATATACTTCACATATATTGTGACATTATCTTCCCAAAAATTTAATTTGTTGATCAAGATCATATTACCGTAGTTAATTTATTGAAGAGTGTCATTGTATATATGCACATTTGTCTCTATTCATCTTGTATTTGGTTTTTGTAGTTGTCAAAGCGGTTAGATCCATTAAACTCAATACCTGGAATTCATTGATCAAGGTTATGCTTCTTGTTTTTGACACATGAAGAGCCTTGGGTATTTGTTGTGTCCTCTTTCGAAGAAGCAGATTTGGTACATTTATTAGGCTCTATTTCAAGTTTATGAAGAACGAAATATTGTTTGTCCATTGACCTGGGACAAACTTGGAAAGGTTTACTTTGAGGCACTGAGAGGTCGAAAGGTCGATCTCAATCGCAGAAGGATACGTTGAAAAAGCAGAGGAAGGCCCTTTTTTAAGTTCTTGTTATAGGCTTAAGGGGATGGAAGCTGAAAATGCATGTATATAGTTCCTAATAATTTGAGTTTGCTTTCTGCCGCTACTAAATCAGTTAAATTGTTGGTTGACCTCTTCGTTGGTGTTGTTTTTGCATTTATCAAGATGCAAGCTCTGCTTGTTTTGCTTTTCCTTCTTTTGATTCTACAGATTTTCTTTGGTTGGGACTTGGCCCCTTTAAAATGATTAACAGTATTATATTTTCTTTGTGCACCTAGTAAAACCAAACTATTCCATGGTTTAGTATATTTGTTAAATTTCAAATATTATAAGTATAAAAATCTATAATTTTTTTGATTAATTTGATTTTTAGTAAACTGGGAAAGTTTAAATATAAGCTAGCTAGAGTTTTTTTTAATTATATTAAAATCCATTTTTAATACTTTTTTTATTAAAAGAAAAAAAACAAAAGTTCAATGCATCCATAAACAAGTTTAAAATAAAGTGTCAGCCATGAAATTAATTTTTTTATTAAAAAGTACCAAAAGTTAGTGTTACTTAACTTGAGATAAATGAGAATTATACTTGAAAGATATAAATACAAAATCAAAAACATTATATTAATATCATCACTAAATTTGGAAATAACACAAATATTATACACTTAATTTTTTTTTTCAGAATTTCTGAAATTCAAATATAGTTTCCAATTACGTTCCAATTGAAAATACTATATTGTGTTCCATGTTTGAAAAGAAATGGATTGAATTTCGAAAATTTGAAAATTAGGAAATTTTGAACACCCTAGTTGTGATTGGTCGGAAGGGGGAGATAGATGAGGAGGAGGAGGAGGAGAGACTTTATTGTTTTATTGTCTAATTTTGCCTCTTTTAAATTTACTCTTTAGATTTGGGGCTCTTTCAAGCAGTTGAAATGTTGTGTATTCACATAGTCAGATCCATCACCATATCAAAAAAATAAAACAAAAAATTATCTTCCTTCATTCAGAAGACTTTATGCAGTGAATGCATTTTATATATAGCATTTATGGCAATGGTCTCTAGATTTGAAGACAATGAAAATATGCTAATTTGAAAAGGTTGGGACACCAGTTTTGGACTGGGCAAAGCCTCGAGAGGTCCTACAGCTAGCTTGTATGTGTTTCAAAGCGGTGGGTAGTGGGACTAGTTGGGATAAAAAGCAATAAGATATATACACGTGGTTCAAGAAAGTGGAAGGGCCCGAGAAGAGGCTCAAACCTAGATGCACTATGTGAATAACCACATTTTTTTTCCGTTTGAACTTTAGTTCGGATGTATGTATATGATATTTTATTAGTTGTATATTGCTTTGATTTTACATTATGGCCCCTTCTAACACTTTCTATGATTTATCTTAACTAAAAGTTCTTTCTTCAAAATCTGTAAGTGGGTGTTAAGTAAGCACAGTTCATTATTTATATCTATTTTCTCTTATTGCATGAATGATGAATCTCACTCGAAACATCACAATTAGACTATAATATAATCGTCTCAGAGTACTGAATATCTTCTTAGTCACAATAAATCCAACTAACATAAGTAGATATTACAATTATTTCAAAAATATAAAATTATTAAGACTAATTTAAGGGTTATTTTACTTAAGGAACTCCTTTAATTTGGAAATTAGAATTATATAACATTTTAAGAATTTAGACTTGATCATTTTTGTCTCTTAGTGTCTTAAGATTTTCATACTAAAAGTAACAAGAAAACATTATGACACTATCCATGACATTAGGTAACAATATTAAAAGTTTTAAATGGTATATATGATTATGAATTTACTATTAGTAGTAACTAGTTATCCTTTAGCACAAAAGAGCATCTCCCACTTTTTTCCTACACTTTCTTATATTGGAAAAAAAGAAGTTATATTCAGGAGAAAGCTCTCCATTAGTTAACTCTATTTTTCTAATGTTTTAGAAAAACCTTTATGAAAAACTACCCTTCAATCATATTTTTCCTCAAATATTGGTATAAAATAAAGTCATTTCAAAATAAATTATCAAAAAACCACAAGGACTAGTCTAGTGGGCCAGAATTCACTCTCAACTAGTGAGAGGTCTTGAGTTCAATTTTCCATAAATTTAAATGTGTATATATATGGGGAGGGGAAGGGTTGGAGTCGCTCTAATGTGGTAAAAAAAATTACAACATAATTTTTTTATTTTAATTTTAAATTATATTATCTCTTCTTATAGTAGGATTTTGTTTTAAATTCCAATAACAAAATGCGTTTAATAAATATTATAGTCTTACCATCCATGATTATAAGGTACTTTATATATTCTGACAATGTAATATAAAAATGGAAAACAATGGAAAAAAAATCTATGTATTAATATCTAATATCTCCAACTCACAAAGACACAAAGTAAGAATTCACATAAAGAAAACCCTAGCTTGGCATAGAGCGAGAAAATGTGATGCCCGTATTTCCCATATTGAGGTAACGATATTTTAAAAGTGATTAATTATACAATATTTTAAAATCTAGTACATAAATAGAGGTAGCATATCAAAACTTAAAACCATGGCCTTTCTGTGATGAAAGGTTATAATATTAGAGAAATCTAAGATTGCTCGCCCTTCCTCCTATCAGCTCTCCCTATCCCGACCTTGGATTTACCTGTGTGGGAAAACAGTGAGCCAACCGGGCCCAATGGGAACTATAGAGTTTATGTGTAAAAGTACACATAGGCAAACACAAGTCACTCTGCGAAAACAACGCGAGTTATTATACCCAAGTATAGGTGGTCGGTCAAGTAATAACTACTCGGTCAGCCCGATGTCGATCTACGGAAGGAGTGTAGTTCTTTGAATTAGGAATGTTTCTTTAAGAGGAATATGATAAAAATAAAGAAAAGATGAATATGATAAAATAACTAGCGGCAATAAAACTATATAAAACATACAACTAAAACTAATCCTAAAGGTAGCAAAACATTACTAACCTAAAAGCAACCAAACTAATATAAAATGAACATACAAAAAGGACTAATTAAAATAACTAATAAAAACAACATATTAAATTAATTAAATACGTGAAAAACTTTAATTAAAATTAATAATAAAAAATACTAGGGGTATGCATAAGTTCCGAGCAGCACAACAGGTAATTCGGTGGACCGAATATCCTTTTCTAATTAATTTTCCTTTAAAAATCAGCCTACTATCCAAAAGCTAATTGATCTCATAAACTCGTATCTTTTTCAATAATTCATGTGTGACATGAATTATATGTACCAATATTAATTATGGAATCAATTCGCATTACTTAATTTGACCGAAAACACTTGTTTATTAAAGTGAAGTAGTAATTGACACTACAAAATCTTTTATTAAAAGTTAGTTTATAAATATTAAGTAACTACCACAATTTAATTCAAATAAGTTAAAACATGATTGAAATCAAATTTGAACTAAAATGGGCGGTGGAAACACAAAGTTGGCGATTTTTGTATCAAAAAGTAAGAATTAAAAAGACTACCGAAAACAGGGCAAGTAAGTTTGAATTCTAAATTAGGTTAAACCAGAGCCAATTTTACTTCGTCTGTATTAATTTTTGTTTCACATATGATAATTATATATTGAATATAGCAATACTTAAAAACAACACACATGTTAAATAACGCATGATTAATATATTGTTATTATCAATACAAGATTAATGACCTTTTAAGTCTACAAACTCGTGATTTAATCAATTTTTGTACTTTTTGATATATTTTTTGCATATTGGTATGTTCTTTTGGTACTTTGGTGCACCGGTTATTTGAACATGAAATGATTTGTAATGGTTTGAACATGATGAACATGGAAATAGACAATATTATATTATTAGCATTGCATTGCTTATATTACATTATAATTGCATTTTCTAGGTTAATTGTTACATAGGCTTGTTTTTCATGAGCTCAATCGCATCATCCACATTTCCTTCATAGGTAACTCCCTTTCCTTTCTTTTCCATTGTAACCTTCACATGCCCACTTCCTTCTCCCTTGGCTTGAAGTTGTTTCACTTACTTCTTTCAACTTGTTTGGTACATTAATCCACAAGAATGTTCCACAATGTGGTTTGGCTCTACACCTTAGTAATCAACATCCATCACTTTGTTGTTGCCTTGACCAATAATGGGTTATCTTCTCTTGGCAACCATCATCAACACAAGGCTAGTTCTTCCATGGGCAAGCCTTCACCAAGTGATCTGTTTCACCACAACAGAAGCATTTCCACTGCATGTCATTTTTCCTCTCCATTTTTCTGGTGCTTAATTCTTAGTTTTTTTCTTTCTTTGTTGTTTGTGTTGTAACTCTATGAGAGATGCACATCAATTTATAAGAAGCTTTTTTGGGTTGTTAATTCAAACGACTTGTTTTTGCACTCTTCTCAATTAGCCATTTGTTTCTTTTGGGGGGCAATTTGGTCCATCTAAATAATTGTTAACAGTAGCTAACAACAAACACTAACTATGGGGTGCATCTGCAAAGGAATTAAAATGTGGGGTGCAACTACAAAATACCCCCAAAATGTGGAGTACAATTGCAAAATACCTTTTTATTTAATTAGAGAATAAATTATTATTATCTAAGAAACCATCACCCAAATTTTAACGTCTCGGTAAATGAGAATTGAATAATATAATTAGGATAGGATTAATTGAATTTCCTAGATTTTTTTTTTCTTTTTAACAAGTTTCTTATAAGGGGGAATATAACTAGTATACATATACAGCTAGCAGGTTCCTATATGGAATGGAACTACTTTACATAAAGCTAGCTATAAATAAGGCTTTTATTCCGCAGAGAATAAAAAACTAACATAATACCCTTAAATATATTACAGAAAACTAGGAATAAGTCCCAAGTTTTTGAAGTCTCATAGAATAGGTCTAGCCCGTGATTTAAGTAATTTCTACACATCAAAGTTTGAAATCGTGAATGTGATTGACTATATTACCCTCCATCTATTTGTGGTATGTTTTCAAAAAAATTAATTGATTGAATGATGTTTGATTCCTTATTGGAATTATATATATATATATATTATACATATTTAATGTATATATTAGGTGTGAAAAATTCAAATATAACTTACCTATAATAAAAGGAAAATCTTTGGAAACGTTTTTAATTAAATTAATTGTATTACAGTTTCTCATTTTATATAATGTATATATTAGAGTTTCTCATTTTATTTGAAAACTAGCCATTGTAATTGTGATTAAAAATGCTATATTTTAAAAAATGTATACTGACAAAAATAATATAATTTTGTTTTTAATTAATAATAATATTTTGTTCAAATCCTTATTTAATCTAAAACTATATATATATTATACATATTTAATGTATATATTAGACAATATGTAGAAAATTCTTAAATATATATATTATACATCTTTAATTTATATATTAGACAATATGTAGAAAATTCATATCTAACTTACCTATAATAAAAGAAAAATCCCTAAAAGATTACTTGAGTAATGTGTATGGAAATTTAAAACAATTATCATAATAATAATATTTATTATTAATATAAAAAGGTCAAGAACTTTCTATAATACAAAACGCATAATTATTAGATTGATTAAACTAATTGATTAGGGTTAGTCCGATCCAACAATATTAATTTCCCCAGTATATTAATTCCATCAAGCACTCTCTCTCGGTCTCTCTCCCTCTCATGCGGCTATAATTCGATCAACCACCCTCAATATCTCTCGGTCTTGCTAATATATTTTGATCATGACGAAGTGTTGTCCAGCTACAACGATATTTTTATTAGTGTTCATATCTGGTTACTTTGTTATACCTATAACAATGTACTTGATTGTCATTGATTTCACAAGATCGCCGTATCCTGCTTACATGTTCATGTACTTTGGTGTATTAGTATTTGGTTTTGTTTCAAACATTGCGTTATTGTCATTACTTATTTCTTATCATCGGCAAATCAGAAAATTCATATCTTCTAAAGTTGGTAAAAAATTTACAATTGGTGGACTTGTTCTCTTACTTCTTCTACTAGATTATGTGTTTTTTGTTGTAGCAAGCAACCCCGTAGTACCAACAAGAACTACGTCAAGAATTCTCCGATGTTTAGTTTTATTATTACGATGGCTATGTCTGCTATCTCCACAACCATATTGGATGGTGTGAAGATAGTCACTTCTCCTTCGGACGCATCTATTGTTGCATGTTTCTTCATGGCTAACTCTCTTGTCGCTTCGTTTTTTCTTCTCATCCAAGACGGGGCCTCCTCTCTCTTTGCGGCTATTACATCCCTATTTCCCCTTTTACTAGGCATAGTTGTTGTAATGGTAAGTCAGCCTTTTACTTTATTTGATCCCTTATTATTGTTATTAATTATTATTAGTAGTAATCTTTTATTTTTCCCCCTAGACTATAGTTATTGTACTTGATCAATCAAGTGAAATTTTACTTAAACCTAATTTCGAGTTAAATCTAAGTACATAAACCCTTCGACTCAAACATGCAAACGTATGTCAACTTCGACAGCAAAGTTTACACAAACAAACAACGATCTCGTGTTTTCTATAAATATGTATTTTATTTTATTTTTAACTAAAATAACATATATATATACGGAATTTGTAAGAGAGAAAGTGTAATTAACGGGTGCTCCCCTAAAATGACTAGCTTTCATATTAGGTTTACAGTACCAACATTATACAAAGAATCTTCCCATTTTTTAACTGACGTGGGATATTTTGGATGGTTGCAATCTCTGCCCGTTAAATTCTAGACATGGTCGTCAAACCGGCATCACATAAAAACAATTTCGGTTCTTGCTAATTGCATCTAGCGATTCCTGCTTGCTGTCAGCAACATAGGAAGAGGAAAATAGTAGGGCAATATTATAGATTTCATTTTTAAGAACCCAAGTTCCACGGTTTGAAATTGAAATTATAGCAAAATTAGTTTAAGATTTCAGTTAATGGTTCCAATTCCAATTCTATAGCTTCAAATCAAAGCCTCAAATAAAACATGGCCAACAATATATGCACATTAATAACATGGTTATGGTCATGGATCACTCTGATACCATATATAACTATCCGGGTTCTCCTCTAAAATGGTTATCAAGGACCTTCCCATTACATTATCGATGTAGGATATTTTTGATCATTACAAACATCACCTGAGTTCTCTGCCAAATTGGCTAGCTCAAGTTAAAATTTAGGTTCACAATATCCACATATATATATCAAAGATCTTCCTTATTATACTATCGATATGAGATATTTTGAATCATTACAAAAGAAGCATGTATTATCTTAAGGGATAAATTACTCAAAACACCTCTTGTGGTTCGTTTGGATTGCAGATCAGCCCTTTCAATTATTTTACTCGACAATACAAACCTTCAACTATTGAACCAAAAATTTTTTGTAGCCATGTTATGGGGTAATTAGCAAAAATTACCCCTAAAGTTTGAACCAAATCTCTCACTAGTCCCTAAAGTTTAGTTTTCGGCTGAAGCGTCCTTAAAGTTTCTAATTTCAGTTTAAGCATCCTTGAAGTTTCTAATTTTAGTTGAACTATCATTGATGTTTCTAATTTCGGTTCAAGCATTAAAAAATGCCAATTAAAAGAGTAGCTCGTGACAATCATCGTTTTCTATGCATCTTTTTATCTGGGCAACTAGTTTGGACTAGCATGGAATTCATGTCAAATTTTAGGGGTCTTTTTTGCTAATTATGTGAGAGTAAAAATATCCATAGCTCTAAAGTAAACCAATTGTATTTGGCACGTGCAAAATTTTAAAAATTCAATAAACAATATATAATATTTTGACAATCTTGAAGTCAAAAGCAGCCCCAGACAATCAGGGGCTTAGGCCATCTCCAATGGTCATTTCTATCCAACCAAATTTCTATGATAGAAAAGCCAAATAGAAAAAATATGCTCTAATGGTATTTTTTATAACTATTTCTATGTGATGTGGAAGGTGAGTCACATTGGGAATTTCTATCACCATTTCTACCTATCACCATTTCTATAGAAATTCCCTATACAATATGGCACATTCTCATTGGGTATTTTAAAACCCACTAATTCTTTCTCTTCTTAAATGAGTGACAAGTAAAGAAGAAATGCAAAAATAGAAATTACCATTGGAGACCATCTTTTCTATCATTTTCTACCTATGTGAGTATATTGCCAATTAGATAAAATAATATTGACACATAGGATAGAAATAGAAAAATAGAAATTACCATTGGAGATAACCTTAGCCGGGAATGCCAAAGTGAACAGTTTTTTAAAATTTTAATAGATAAATTTATATTATATAAAATTATTATTTATTTGCCCCAAATTTAATTTAGAGTAAACAGTCCAAATAGTCACTAAATTTTTGATTTAATACTATTTTGGCCATCAAGCTTTAAAACGAACCAATTTAACCATATAACTTTAGAGTGAGTACCACTTTAGTCATTTTTTTTTTAATTTGATTGCTAAATTGAATGGAATGAAACTATGTGCAAAGCACATGACTTCATTTATGCTTATTTTAATAATTTTGTTTATAAAATAGTCCAAGTTGTACTGTTTGTTGAAAATATTGCTATGTTTTATATACTATGTGTGTTTCATTTATTGAAGAGAAATATCATTTTGTTGCAATATGACCAAAATAAACTTGTACGAAGTCATGTGCCACGGAAATGCATTAAATTTAACACTCAAATTGGACGGAATTGTTAAAGTGTTACTTTCTCCAAAGTTGGATGACTAAAGTGGTTCGTTTTGAAATTTGATGGTCAAAGTGGTATTAGATCGAAAATCAATTTAATGAAAGTTGCTTCAGTATGTATAAGCATTGGAGTGGGGAGGACGAATGCTGGGGCATAAGGAAGCATTAGAGTGGGGAAGATGAATTCTTGCAATATGCAAATTTCTTTGAGTATGGAGTTAAGCAGCTAAGTATGGTAACTTTTATAATTTTTTATGTTCAAAACTCTTCAACAAAAACCATACATACGTTCTTCTATATATATAGATAAACCTCTCAATATCAGAAAATACATACAAAATGTCATTAAATGATTTTAGAACCCTAAGGCTTCCTTTGTTGATAATATGGAAAATGATAAGAAAAATACATGATTTGTATAAGAAGATGGAAAATAAGTTGACGCATGCGATGAGATATACTTCGTCTCATACTCATTTTTATGAGTGGATGTCTTCCATTCTTTATATTTTTTTGTAAAAAAGAATTCTCGCTCAACCATCAAAGAAAATATTTTCATGGAAAAAGTCCCAAAGTAAAAAACATATCTTACTACATGTTCAACTTATATATATTCCAACTTTTACAAAAATCAATTGTTGTTATTTTCTTTTTTCATGTTGTTATCGACATAACCTAAAATATCGCAAACAAAAAAGAGCACTAAGGCTCCGTTTGATTGCAAGGTGGAAAAGGAAAATAAATTTAGTTAGTTTTGGTGAAAAGATGGAAAATAAGTTGAGTGATAGAGGTGATATCCTCTTGATTTTTAAGTTTTTCCATGAAGAAATTTTCTTTGCTTGGTGGTGAGTAAAAATTTTTCACCAAAAACATTGAAGGATGGAGGATATATACTCATAAAATGAGCAACATCTCTCACCTTATTTTCTATCTTTTCACATAAACTAGCTAAATTTATTTTCTTGTTCCATCTTTGCAATCAAACGGAGCCTAATTGTCCGTTTGATAACAACGTGAAAAAAGAAAAAAAAACTATTTATTTTTATTAAAAAGTTGAAAAATAAATTTATACATGTGGTGAAATGTTTTCTTACTTTCCATGAAAAAATTTCATAATACGTGATGTATATACTCAATATATTAACAGAAGATTAATTTTTTTTCCCTCCTTCAGTTAAGGCGAAGAAATAGATTCATCATTCCACTCCAATCGATTCAAGAAGGCGAGAACGAACTAATGCTCTCTTCAGGTATCACAATTGAAATGCCCATAAATGGTATTTTCCGTAGAAATAGTATTCTTGCTTATTTCGACGATCCTCAATACAGAAGAAAGGGTTCGGGAATTACTAAATATGGGATTCTAGAGGTGGATTCAATCCTCAAAAAAGAGGATTTGGATGAGTATCGAGAAGCCACGACGGGAGGGGGACATCCTCAAGGATGAGTTGAACACCTTCGCCTTACCTTAGCCCGACCTCAGAGGAAGCTGAAATTGTGGCTGATATTAAGGCTTTTGGTTTATATAGCTCACTCTCACATGATCGCGGCCCTCTTTCTTTTTGTCTCTTCATGACTACGCACAGTTCTTTACTTATATATATATGAAAATTTTCAAGTCCTGATCAAGTTTAAGGATTAATATGTACGAATTGATCCTTTTGAGAGGGTAAAAATGTGAGTTGCTTTATGAAATTTGGTGGGTATAATCTTCATGATTAATAAATTATCCATACCAAATTTTATCGAAAAATCCATCCAAAAAGTGGGTTGACTAAAAATTTGATATATATATATATGTCCAAAAATAATTAAAGGGTAAATATATTGACAATCCCAAATAGAGGTCGGGCTAAGGAAGAAGCAAATAGAGCAAAAGGGCCCAAGAACGGCAACCTTGCGAGGTTGGAAGTATGGAAGTAACAAGCGTTTCCACGACCCTATCACCCAGTCAATTCTCAGTCAAATTGGGAAGCTTGCTGTGGGGATAGGTCTCCGGTTCGTTAGTGACCGGGATATTTCATTACCTAGTCTACTATTTTCTTTCCGGTATCTTCCAGTGATGTGAATGAAGCTACTTAGCGAGTTGCCTCATAATTGCATACTTTCATAATCCTTAACAACTATCCTATTCTCTTGTGTGTGTGAGAGAGAGAAGCATATAAACTATTCTAGAGAGGGAGGGAGAGACTTAACTGAAATGAAGAGAACTGTGGTTACTGAACCTTATATAATTTATAGAGATGTTCATATAAGATGAAAATAGAAATTGGGTTTCCAAATCTAAATAAGATTTAGTTTGTTAAATGTTTATGTAAACTAGTAATAGAAGTTGAGTTTCCATATTTATAAAATAGGAGGCTAATTAGCAGTCGGGAAAATTAGAATTGTGTCACCCTTTGTTAAAAACACAAAAGATTTAGTCCACTATAAAGTTCATTTTACTTATTGGTCCCTCTTACCTTATTTAGTTGACTACTCATATTAAATCATATTTTTGTTTGACTGGACTACCTGTAATCAATCCTATAATTTTGTGTTTTGTAATATGGAAAGTTCTTGACCTTAATTTTATATGTAATAATAAATATTATTATTATGGTAGTAGTTTTGATTTTTTAAATTTCCATATACGTTACTCAAATAATCTTTTCTAGTATATCTTATTTAATTTTCTTAAATTTTAATATTAAACTTATTGTATGCATGTTTATTAACTTAACATAGATGTCAATGATTTGTCATGTACTTATGTATTAAGGAGATATAGACATAATTGAAAATTGTATTTGAACTTTAAAAAACATATTGTTAGTTTTCATGAAAAAAAAAATCATGATATTAACATATAATTTTTACATAAGTGGATTTGCTCCTTAGCATTTATAACTCTTATAATGTGTTTTTACTTAAAAACTAATAATGATATACCTTTATGATTTGTATATTTTTTTTTTTAAATTCTTTGATTTTCTAATAAACAGATATTTTAATCATTTATTTACTATAATGAGGTTTGTATATAATTTATTGGTTTAAATTTTAGGAAATACATAATATAAATAGCTTTGGAAAATGTATGTATATATATATGAGATTAACCTTTGGGATTTTTCCTGATTTTCATTTGGTTCTTAACTGTTAATTTTTACACAAAACGAAAGTGTTAATAATTATGTATTTTATTCAGATATACACAAATATATTAAAACAATATATATGTAGTTTCTAATATATATCTGATTTTTCTTTGTAATTGAAATTTAATATTCATTTTAAATGTAAACGTTTTTCTTAATTATTGAACAATTGATGTTGAATTCTTTTTTTTATCTATATTAATGTAAGCTCGTGTTGATAGTAATAGATCGCCACGTATGGAGGGAATCGGAATTTGAGTGATAAGAAGCAACATGTCGAAAAGTATTTGAGATTTTAACATTGTTGGATCATTGTCCTTGATGATGAATCATTGATAATACTATTACTCTGAGCTTTAGCTTGGATGTTCCTATATTTTTCTAAATATTTTAAAGAATTTACTTCTCAATTAATAACTTATTTTCAGAATTTTAATTGAAGACATGCGTATAAAATTTTTTTTCTTTATGTTACTGTAATGACCCAAAATATTACATATTGGTATGTATTGTAATGGAAAATTCTTTAGTATATATGATGCGCAAAGAAATTGGTAAATTGTAGTCCATTAATATATATATTTTGGAAAGTATATATTATTACTTTTGTTGTGTTTTTGGAGCTTTTCGGGTATTTGAGATTAAATCGATAAGTTTTCGAATGAAGAAAAAATTGGTTGTGCGCAGTGCCTGTATTTAAGAAAATTCTAACACTAATCCGTAAGGAATTTGAAAAAAACTCTAGAAATAAAAGTTATAGATCTTTGAGTTGGCTACGTGAGGGAGAAAATCTTCCATCAATCGAAATTCAAAGCGCAATATTATGCCCAAAATATGACCAGTACTCTAAAAAATTAATTCCGTCCAGAATGTGTAGTTTAATGATGATGTAATTTTTTTTATTAATGGCCCAAGCCCACTAGCAGCCCATTTGTTCTTATATGCCAACCAAGCCCAAATCAATTAATAGCCGAACAGCCCATTTGATAGCATGCCATCAGCTCAACACTAATTTTTTATCTTCTCCCGTTGCACAATTTTCGATAAAAACAAGGTGTCTTTATTTTTATTTTTTCTTTCTTCGATTCTTCCTTTTCGATAAGCATCATAGAAGAGCTGGAAGGTTTTATTTTTATTTTTTCTTTTTCTTTCTTCTTCCTGCCGAGACTATTCGATTTCTTTTTCTCTATTTTTTAATGATTGATTAATATTTGGCCGCTCAGTGGATCACTATAATTAATTCAGAATTATTATCTTTTTTTCTCCAATTAATTCGCGCATACTCAAGTACATATTCAATTTATTTATTTATGTATTATTTAATTATATTTTGTATTTTAATTACAAGCATGTTAGGATATGTTATTTTTTAGGGTTGAGAATGTGTATAATTGATTGATTTCCTTACACGTATTCATGTCAGTTGACTCTACTAATTTAATACTTTAATATTAAATACAATTCTTCTTACTGAATGCTTATTTTAATTGATAAAAATAAAGTTGAATTCTTATTATTTTTTGTTGGATTGACCTTATAATTTTTTGATAGCGGATATAGGGTGTGTTTTGACGAATATAATGAGTGTTTTGATTTTATACACACGTTTGGCTATGGAAGAATTAATAATTGAATTTTGAAAATTAATTGGGCTTAATTTTATTTTATTTTTAACATCTAATAGAGTCAAGAGATAAAATTGGTGCGAGATAAATAGTAGAGTTTATTGGGTATGAATATTAAGAACATGCTGAATTATATGACTCCACCATCCTAATATTTTATTAATTGATTATGTCACTAGTATTTTATTAATTTATTAATTTATTCTTATTTTTAGTTGATAAATCATCCCACTAAATTTTTAAACTAGATTAAGAATTAATTAGAATTAGTGCGTGAAATACGTACGTTTCATCCGCCAGGTCCCTAGGATTCGACCTTGCTCTTTCCTAAGTTATACTATATACCGACTCGTGCACTTGCGAGTATATAAAACATTCACAACAATATATGTGGATGCAATCAACCTAACATTTAACTTGGCCTAGCCATTTTGAGTGAGAATTTGGGTGATTATATATGCTATTAGAGTGGACTCAGAACCACTACCATATGATATGCGGATATTGTGAGCCAGGTGAGTGCGATTGACGTAGTGGGAATCGCTGGATGCAGCTAAAAAGAGCCGAGATTATTTATGTGTAACTTGACTTGACGAAAACGTAATTTTTGGATGAGAAAACCCAGGCAGTTACATAGTACAATTACAAATGTGTACTAATGGAAAAAAGGAAAAATGATGTTTTGGGATTAAATTTACACGATACATGTACAAGTATGCTTTTTTAACTATCATATCATAAACTCAACATATAAAATAAAAGAAAGTAGTTACTTAATGGAAAGATATCATCTTTGCCTTTCAAGAAATCATATGTTAAAATGGTGGGTTCTATATCTAATTTGTACCAAAAAGTTGATTATTAGACTCAAAACACGAGTTAAACTTATGAGTTTATGCAAGGGCACTGAATTATTGACAACTATAGAATTAGCAAAATTATAAATAACGCTTTATGTAATTACTCGAAAGAATAGGTACTAAGTTATTTTTAGTTTGAAAGGTGAATCTTAAAAGTCGAAAAGGTATATACTTTAATCTATTTTTAAAAATAAAAAAAAGTTTAATAGTATTAAAAAAGTTTTACGATATGTAATTTAACTTGGGATACAATCAAGGGCGTTGCCACATTGTGGCGAGGGATGCGCCCGCACCACCAACGATTTCGGCAATTTTAAAAAAAATTGGGACTTATATGCATAAATTTATAGTTGAGGGATTTTGAGAAATGAAATATACTTAAAAGGAGGAAGAGATACCGAGAGACCTCACTCTCCCCCTTTTGTTTTCGCTACTCCCCTACTCCTTTATTTCTCTCTTCTCTTGCTTCGCTGTTTCTCTCTGCTCACTCACCGACCGGCTGGCGACAACCCAGCACAACACCGAGTCACTGACCAAGCCTACAAGCCACCGACACTGACACCGACACAGAGACACCACCGAGGATAGTTGAATGCTTGGATAAAGGTTAGATAATGCTCCAAATTTATTCCCTTTTTCTTTTCATTTTCCTTTTATAGCGAAAAATTCAAATATAATATATGATATATATTAGGAAAGGATATATGATATCAGTATATGTGTAAAATTAGTTAGAACTTAATTTTATAGGGCTTAATTTTATGTGTAAAATTGTGAATGGATATTGAGGGAGCATAAAATTTGGTTAAGGTAAACTGGGCCATTCCAACCAGCTTAGAGGCCCATACCCTGGGCCAAATTGAGGGGCCATGCCCAAACAAAGAAGAACGACTAGAATACATGCCGAAGCAAGGGTGTCTGAACACACCGAAAGGGACAGTTGAAGCCGAGACCCCTAGAGAAGGATGCACGCGCCATAACAAGTGTGGAATACAAGGGGAAAATGCATCGAGATGATCATACCTAATCGTATGGATCTATGCAGAACAGTGGAGATGGCTCCAATAGAGGTTCATTTATGTTGTATATATGATCTTATGGCAAGCCACGGCTCGGCTAAGTTATTTTCTGGTTTTGTTTCATTATAATATGGTTGTGTATATTTTTTTGGATCTGTCAATATGAAATGTTTCCGTTGCATGGATATAGTTATTTGATATATGTATTACATGGATTGTGATGTGCGTTATATGAGTTGTTATGATTTCTTATTTATAATAAATTCATCTTAGCTAGTCTATGGTGTGTTAATAACGCTCCAGGTCTTAATTATGGATATAATCATGTTAATTAAGGCGGGGGTGTTACAGGTGACCCATGCCATTTTGGTTCTCCTGCTTGAAGTTCTTGATAATCATCCCCAATATCTTTTCTTTGAGGATTCTATTGACTAGTTGAGGTACTAATTCCCTCTAGCGAGTGATGAAGTCATTGACATTCTCGTTTTATGTCTGCTTTGTTATCTCGAGGTGCTTATGGATGACTTTAAGTTCCTCATTAGATTCGTAATGTTGCATGAATTCCTTCATGATGCTTTTTCAGTCAGCCACTTGGTGCTTTCCTAAACATAAAAACCAACAATGGGCTGGGCCGATGAGAGTCTGATGGAAACCTTGGGCCAGGTGGAATTTGTTTAACCTGCGAAATTGCATGGTTCGGACATAAGATTTGAGGTACGGGTGTGGCAGTATGCTCCCAGAGAACTTCTCGATGTAGGGTAGTTTGAAACTAATTGGCAAATGGGCATCTAAGTATACAGACAAGTTTTAGAGATCGGCAATGTTGTCGGCTCTTTTGGCCACCCTCTGCGTTGTTATGGCCCCATTCTATTTGGCTTGAATGATAACAGTTTCAGGATATTGGCCCTTACATGGATCTTCATTAGGAATGGCTTGAGGATTATGGTTTTTTCAGGTTTGGTTATATTCGGGGTTCCTCCAGGCAGTTCCGGGATCTTGCACTAGTGGTACATCGATGTAGACAGAGGGCCAGATAAGATGGGGGGTTGATGTTGGCATGAACTAGGTAATGTGTTGAAGAATGTTAGGTGAAGTTACCGGGCCTCGGGCTTGATTGCCTTCAGCTGGGTTTGGATTTAGATTAGGTTGGTTTCGTTCAATAAGTATTCTGACAATGATTAGGGAATCAAGACAAGCTTGGTGCCTACTTGGTGATTGGTCATCATGGCTATAAACTAGATCAGATCATGCATTAAGTGGTGGAGATATTTAAGAGTTAAGCTACCACCCTCAGTTTGCAGGAGAACAGGACTAGGTAGCAACGAGTCTGCTGCATGAGAGGCTTCATCATGGTTACCCTCAGTATTGTTGACCTGGTTGGATCGATTGGTGAGTTTGATCTCGTCAGTCGTCTTGTTTGATCTCTAGCAGCCCAGTTAGCTAGTGTTAGCAGTAAATAATTTGAGTGTGGTGAAGAATGGGGAGAAAAAAATCGGGGATTGATAGAAAATCAATATTTTTCATGTGTTGTATAATTCTCAGAAAACAATGACTCTAGAGGAAAATAAAGTCGAAAAGCATTTTTTGGTGATTAGGCAAAAACAGACTAATAACAACAATTTGATAGCCCCGTGGATAGGTTTAATGTTGTAATATCAATTCTTGGGATGCCCTTTTAACTATCCAGTTTTTGGAAATCATTTTTTAGAAAACTCGCTTTGAAAATGACTCGTTTTTGGAAAACATACTTTGGAAAATCGAGAAGTTCTCTCATATTAGAGTTGTTTTTTCATGGAAATAGTGATAGGGAAATACTCAATAATGGGTTTTAGTGAGCAATTTCAATGGTTGAGGTTGGACAGCCTCCGCCCGTACTTGCCAAAATTGGTTATGTATGACAAGGCCTTTGATTAATTATTTCTCACGAATGACAGTCAAGAAAACATACAAAAACTTTGTGTACTAGGTAGACTCATCCTAGATACAATGTGGCTTGAGGGGTAAGGTTTAGGTTCCCTCATATTTGTCAAGGTCATGCTATACCCCAAGGGTGAATATGTGCAAGGACCTTTTGATATACGTTCTAGGTACACGAATGTTCTCATCACTCGATATATCTCGGTTGGTACTTGGCCAAGGAAAGTGAAAATAAGAACTTTTGGTTTATGTTGACCCCGATGAGCCAACTCCCTACTCACTAAGTAGTATTTCCATGTTGAATAGGGTAATTCCACAGTCACGATAATGCATGATAATAGTGTGTTCGTGTGAAATAAAGATTATAGGGATTCATTATGAGGATCGCTTTAGGGTTTGTTTGAGTATTTTGATTTTTTTTATTTATGAAAAGATTTTCCTTAAACAATAATTACAAACAAAAAAGGAATCAGGTATTCACTTAGATATCAAATATGTTATACAAAGACTAAGGCTGAATAGGAAAGCATGCGAACATAATTCAATTATCTAGGCATATTATAGTATTGCTTAGAGTTTAATCCTCTTTGAAATCCCAAGCACAGTCGTCACTGTGAGAATCCGTGTTTTCGAAATTAGTCCCCGTAGGCGGTGATTCCTCCAGTTTTTCATTTATTTGGAAAACGATTATTTTGATTTTGAGAAAATGTGATTGTTTGTAAAGGAAATTAGACTAGACAGTCTATTTTACATTATAATCAAAAGTTGGTGTGAAAAAGGAACATTTATAGATTAAACAACATCTTAAACATAATTAATGCGAAACTAGTTGATTTGAAGGTTTCGGGTTTAAGTTACGAATCGGGAATGTGTTAGGCACCCCAATTTGCCCTTTCAGCCTCCAAGTAGGATATGCGTGTATTTATAATCGAAAATTCACATATTTATTGATATTATTGTGTATCAATCCATAGTTTAGAAAAATAGGATTTTGGGGTGGGGATAAAAAGCGCGTACTTCGTATTTCGGTCATTTGATTTTAGAAATAAATTTGTGTAATTTGAAAAAGTGATTTTGATAATGATTGATAGAAAAACAAGTGTTTTTGTTAAAGCTTAAGGCTTTTTGGAAGCTAATTCGATTTGGCATCGAATATTCGATCATACTCAAGATTCGTTCATCAATAGTGTACCACGGTTTAGCGGTTTAAACTGTCATTAATGAATCCAACACTCTCGTATCGAGTGTTTCTATATATACCGCGATTTATAGATTAAACCAGATACAAATACTAAACAATTCCTTTATAAAACGAAATTGATAAAACTAAAATTTTGTGAAATTAACAGATAAATATATATTTTAAAATGGCTAAAGCTCGTTCCACGTCACCTTAGGTTTTGAAAACAGATTTAAAAAATGAATTTTGAAATGATTTTAAGATAACAACAATTTAATCATGCACATAATCGATTATGATCGAAGAAATCAAAGACAAATAAATAAATATATAAGTAAAGCCAGATTGAGTTAAAAAATACCTGAGAGCCTTGAAAATAGAGGAATATTATTTTTTGGCATTATTCCCAAAGTTCTAAAGTTGACCGACGATCAGAAAATGAGACAATACATATATATTTATAGCTGAAAAGAACCTTCTTGTTATTCTATGAGATAAACCTCTCACAATATTGAAGAATAAAGTTTGTTTGGTGACAAACACCAATGTACAATAACTCTCAAGTGTTCGAAACATTATAATTGATGCGCACACTAGAGTTATCAAGTTTGATTAAGGTATATAGCTCAAATGAAGAATGATTGTTTAAAATAATTGCTTGAATCTTTGTATGATGAAAATAGATGAAGAATGGAGATGAATAGTGATTCAAGATGATTTGAAAATGTTTAGGAAGTAATATATATGTCTAGACAAGATATGGCCTTTTAAAGGAGTTGATATAAGTTTGGTGCCAGAAATAGCAAAAAAATCAGAACTTCAACAGCTATATTCTGAGGTATCAAATGACTGAGCAAAGCTCATCAATCGACTGATGCCCACTGATCTGCCAGCTAAAATGCCAAATTTTGGACTTTTGGGGACCTCAAAAACATATTCCTAAGACACATATTTTTCGGAGAACTCGAAATATGCTCAAATGAATTTAATATGAATTTATTTCAAAACCGATTTTTGTAAGAATGTGTTTTCTAAGAAATTTCAATTCAAATGTGTTTTTGATCAATCTTTCAACGCTATATGAATAAGTATGAGCTATATAATAATCAACCAAGAAACTTTACAATAAAATCTTAAACACTCACTCAATTGAAATTTAACATATCTTGAATGCTTAAGAGTTTCTTCGGTTCTTCACTTGTTTGAACTTTGATCCATATTGATTTACAATGGCATGCATGCTTTGACCAAGTGAATGGGAGTGATGCATGCTAATGAGATACATGTAGACTTGTAAGAGATTGATTTCATTATCAGTTTTGTACCACGTATGAAAATCATTGAGATGTGGCTATACTTGAAACATTATACAAGTTAAATTACACAATAATAAATTATTGTTATTATTAAAACATGATTAATGACTTTTAGGTCAACATCATTAATCCATCTCTGGGATAACAAGATTTAAGTATGATAAATAATCCGCCTTAATATGCAATTCGGATGAACACCAAGCATATATAAGATAATGTTCGTATCCCGCCCTTTTATCATGCACGTCAAACATAGAGGGAATGAAGAGTTGGGATTGTTGAAATATAGTTTACAAAGATGAATGGTTGTTTAAGTATGCGAATTGTTAAGCTCCCTTTTGTGATCAATTCAATATCACATACATCAAAGATGATCTATCTAGAGATTATCTGGGCACTGGATTTGAATTAGAGTTCCCATTTGAAGGTAGAGCTTTTCTTGTTAACGGTGGATCTCCACATGGTTCATAATGGTTCACTTGCAAGAGGAGATATAATCGAAACAAGGAGTAACACGGGGTTAAGCAAGGATATGGTCTTGATATTGGTGAAGGTGAGAGAGAAAAGTGGAGAGTTTAGATAGAGGGGGGATAAAGATAGTGGTTGAAAAGCAAATGGTGCTGACTGTAGTGGCGGATGTATGTGTATTAGAAGGGGGGTAATGGTCTCCCCAATTTTTTTTAATATATATATATATAGATATAAAAAATTAAGTGTATGAAATTTCTATAGTATTCCCCCCCAAATAATAAAAAAAACATAGTTGAGAGAGAGAACGCTTGAGAGAACAATCGACAACGAATCAACGATTGACCATCTAAGAGTTAGATGACGCTGCCAGCCCACCATCGACCGTTGTTCTTCTTCTCCCTCAAGTCGCCACCGGCGATTACAACTACTCTATATATGTAAGTCCACTGTCCATACTCCATAGTCTATGATTTAGATGTTTTCTTTTTGTGTAATTTAGTGTTTAATCAAATCGAGTGTATGAAGTGAAAGGAGAAAAATTGAGAAATAGAATTGTTAGAACACATTTACACAAAGAGAGGATTTGTTTGACTGTGTGAGTATGCCGAGAAAGAAAAGAGGGGAGCCGAAGAGGATTTTTCTGCAACTTTACATTTTTTTTATATTAAATATGTTACATCGTTGAAAATTATAAGGTTCCCCCAATAAAATTTCTTGGATCCGCCCCTGAGTGGTGAGAGATGGTGACCGGAAATTGTGATAGTAAATTAAAAATTATATTTACTGCCATCATTTATCTAAAATTATATTGGGTCTCTAAACTATTTAAAAAATTAAACTGTTCATTTCATTTATGCCGAGGAGGATTTTTCTGCAACTTTACATTTTTTTTATATTAAGTATGTTACGTTGTTGAAAATTGTAAGGTCCCCCCAATAAAATTTCTTGGAGTGGTGAGAGGTGGTGACCGGAAATTGTGACAATAAATTAAAAATTATATTTATTGCCATCATTTATCTAAAATTATATTGGGTCTCTAAACCGTTTAAAAAATTGAACGCTGTCAATAAAAATGGGTCAATTGCAATAAAAAATATTTTGTGACATTTATTGCTACCATTGGTAATTTAGATGGTAAAACGCTAATATGTCGTAGTTAAAATGGTAAAATGCTAATAAGTGATAATTGAAAGGGATAAAGCGCAATTAACCTTTGAAAATATTTTAACCTATTGCATTACTATTTGTTGTGATAAATTTTAATACTTGCACAGGCACATATCAATTTATAGTGTAGCGTGTAAGCGAGGTCGATCCCACAAGGATTCAAACAATATGTTTTATAATTATCTTGTTAATTTTTCACTAAACTCCTAATCTAATTTAAAAAGTTTATGGTAATCAATCAAATAAAAGAAAACAAATAAAATAAAGCAAAGCAAGTAATTTAAATAAATAAATAATATTAAGCAAGATAATAAAATTAATGAATTAACTGACTAGGGTTTCGGAGTCATATATTTAATATCATCTTCCTAAGTATTTATACGCATAAACTCTACTATTATCTCGTACTAATTTAGTTTCTCGACTCTATTAGATGCGAAAAATAAAATCATTCAAATTCAATTAATTAATAAGATTCAAATTGTAATTCTTCCACAACAAAACTTATGTATAAAGTCAAAATACTTACTATATCCGTCAAAACATACCATATATCCGCTCTTAACAAATCATAAGGTGAATGCAACAAAAAATAGCGAAAATCTAACTTTATTTTTTGTCAATTAAAATAAGCATTGTTTTAACATTAAAGTATTAAATTGGTAAAGTTAATCGGCATGAATACGTGCAAGGAAATCAATTAAATATAATCATCCTAACCCTACCACAAATTTACGCTAGTATAGAAGAAATTAAATAGAAAATAAAATTAAAAGAAGAATTACTTGACATTAAATTAATTAAATAAAATACACTTCAAATCTTCAAAATCTCGAAATAATATACAAGCAAAAGAATAAAGATAAAAGAATAAAGAAGATAGAACAATGGAGTGCTCGGCAGCTCCCATGAATTGCTGCGGCTAGCTTCCATATATATATATATATATATATATAATATATATATGCATGAGCACTATTTTCTAGTGGCTTAGGATTGCTAAATGAGCTTTGATATATTTAGTTAAGCTTGGACTCGAGTAATGGCAACTTTGCTATTTATTTCATGGTTCTTTATATAATAAATAAATAAATAAATAAATAAATAATAATAATAATAATAATAATAATAATAATAATAATAATAATAATAATAATAATAATAATAATTTTGCTGCTGGGCTTTATGAGATATTGGCTAGATATTGGCTAGTGAGTGGGTTTGGCCTTTTCTTTTGACAGCTGGGTTTGCTAATATTAATATGAATGGGCCCATAAATTAATTATAATAAATTTTCGTCATTTTTAACTGTTGCACTTTACGTCATAATTTCGAACTCCGAAATGGATGAATTTGAAAAAGTTTTGAACTAAAAAGTTGTAACTCTTGAAATTCTATTTAATTTAGGCTCAAGAATCGAATTGTTTGGATTTCTAAGTAAAAAGTTATGCGTCCGAAAGTATTGAGCACTTTTAGGTGTCTTCATTTGTTTTAATTTCTCTATTTTTTTCAATCTTCTTCAATTCTTTTCCAACACCTAAAAAATATTAAAAATATAAATATTAGTAACATTTTACACTATTTAAATTATAAATTAACATAATAGATCATACTAATTTCTTAATTTGTTGAATTTGGTGCATAAACATATTTGCATGAAAATTTATGACATTAGTTGCTTGTGAATTTAGCGTAAAAATATATTTGCACAAAAAATATATCATGCATTGCTTGAGGATTTGGTGCAAAAACATATTTGTACTACGTATCATTTGTTGCTTGCGGATTTAGTGCAAAAACGAATTTTTATTAATATATATGTATATATAATTAGTCGATTGCGGATTTAGTGCAAAAACATATTTGCACTAAAATATGTACCAGTTGTTGCTTGTGGATTAGTGAAAAAACAGTTTTGTACTAAAATATGTATGATTAGTTGCTTGTGAATTAGTGCAAAAACAAATTTGCATTACCTACACCGGAGTTATGATAAGGTCATGACACTCCGGTAATAGTTGCCGGAGCTCTGGAGGGGGGTAATGGTGATGGTGGTGACTAATTTATTTTAAAAAAAAAAGAAAAAGAAATAGATGAAGGATATTTTAGGTAAAAAAAAATGTGTGTCCTTATTTTGGAATGAAAATGTAAGGTGTCCATCTCTTGAATATAATTATGGAGGAAGCCCTTTTAATTAACCCATTCCCTCTCTCTGCTTTTATTAAAAGCTAAATGGTCAAAGCTAGAATATTTAAAGAAGTACACTTTGCTTGCTTTTATTTATGTCTTCTCTTTTCCCTTTAAAATTTCACAAACATTGTCTTTATAAAGCATGATAAGCTTATGGCGCACTTGTCCGTATACTGAAGAAAGGAATAGACTTTTGAGGAAGCAAAGATAAAGCAGGAACATGTTGTATTGATAGATCTTAAATGCATGTAATTCAAAAGTTTTTAAATGATTGCTTAAAGATCAATATTATAATGTGTGGAGAGCTGATTTTTCTTTTGGCAGACAAAAATCATGGCCCAAAGCTTTGGACAAGAATTCTTGTCAAAGAGATAAAGAATCAAAGAGAGAAATTTTAACAAAAAGAAGAAGTGGGACCAGAAGCAGTGCATCAATTAATTGGTGATTTGCTTTGGAGCTAGGCAAAATAACTTTCCCACTTTTGAATGAAAGAATAACTCAATTGGCAAGTTTTCTTTCTTTCTCTTAAACCCCATATATATTCGTTTGTGCTGTTAAAGAAGTGAAGTTAATTAGTTATCATATCTTCTCTTTGCTTAATAATTCCTTTTCTCATTCAAGTGCCCATCGATCCATCCATCCATCCATCCATCTATCAGGTATGTTATGTTATGCATATATCCTTGTTTATGATAATTCGCTCCTTAATTCATTCGTTTCCTTATTCCTCCATATGTTACTCAATTACAACACTGCTATGTTTCTTCCTGCAATATATAATTGGTTTATATATTCTAAAAAATATAGCCTTATAATAATAATAATAATAATAATAATAATAATAATTTGTAAATGTGTATAACTAAATGGAGGAATAATTTGAATACCCCGCTTATAATTCTTTCTGATAAATCCCATTTTTTGGTTCAGATTTGTTGATTATCTCTATTGTTAAACAAGTGAAGTGAAGTTCAATTCATTATATCATCTCAGCTTGTTTTTCTAATTCAAGAGATATATCCATCAGGTATATATATATGTTATGTTATGTATATATATATATGCTTGTTTTTCTACGATGAAGTTTAATTAATTATCTTCTCAATTTCTTATTCCTCGTCGAATTACTTCATTCCACTATTTTTCTTTCAGCAATATCATTTAAAATTTTAATTCCAATGTAAATCCATTGTTTATTTTTTGTAAGAATAGTTCATTTTAATTTTCCTTGAAAACAGAAAAAAGAGGAAGGGACTTATCTTTTACTAGCTCCCTCCATCCCAAATAAGAGTCATAATTTAAATATTATTACATTTTAGTAATGTACTAATTAGTAGTTAATATTCAAGAATTTAAAAGTCTCGCATGACTTTGATACTTTTTAATAAAACATTAATTGCAACTAAATCACGATCAAGAATGCAATTATTTTCTATATATTGTGAGATTTGGTTAATTAATTATGTCCCCAAATGGAAATAAAACTATAGACAAAAAGGAGAGTAAGACTATTAATTTGAGATATAGGGAGTAACTTATTTATTATTGTGAGATTTGACAAATTGATTTTATACCAAGAGAATTAAACTATTAATTTGAGATGGAGTGAGTATCAATTTGTTGCTCCATCGCTACATAGAAAGGAAGTGTTTAATATTATCCTCTCATATTTTTTTTTTTCACTATATTTTCCATTCTAGACAAAAAAATGAAAAAAAAAACATAGAAAGAGGGGAACTAGAAAGAGAATTGAAGGCAAACAAGAAGTGGAACTTAGAAAGAAGAAAAAAAGAAGTAACAGATGAGTTGATGGCAAAGTTCAAAAGTTTGAACTTGTGCCAAATCTTAATTAGCCTATGAATTCTTATAACATAATATGCGTCATTTTGATTCATATTAATTAAGAGTTCACTTTTTCTTTTTGTAATGTTTCAAATTAACTGGCTCATAATCTTTTAAAATATAATCAATGTCACAAATCTCACGATGGTAAATGAATTTTACTATTAACCATGTTGATTAATTAGACTGATATTAGTATTTTCTTAAAAAATGCACAAAACCAAAATCCAAACTGTTTATGTTCTATTTTTCAAAATATAATAACATAATTGCGCAAAATCATATAGACTTTTAGAAAGAACGGAGACCCTACATTTTTACGTTATATCTCTTTATGATAAATCCTAATTTTTCTCCTCTTTGTTTGGTTTGCCATTGTTTCCAAGTGCTGATTTTCTTTGCTGGTGAGGTGAAGTGAGGTGAACTAAGTCTACAGCTCCTGTTTCTAATTCCACAAACCAATCAGGTATATGCTTGGGTTTAATTTATTCTTTAATTTTGCTTCATTTCTAGTTTTTTTTTCTTCTCTAAAGAAGGGTTAAAGGCTCTTTCTTGTGAACAATACAAATCCTATAGAGAGGGGAATGGAATCAACAAGCCTCCCAAAAGGGAGGCAATGGCCAATGTCACTAAGCTAATACCCTTAGACAAAAATTCTCATTGCCTTCGGTTATTTGTGTTTATGTCATTCTCACTTTTGAGATTTGGTTCCTGTTGAGACTATAAATCCTACATCGAAAAAAAGAATCATCACAAAGCAACACATAAGATGGAGGGGCTACTCCACTCATAGCCAATTGGTTTTGAGATGGATGCTCCGAAATCTAATATGGTATCAGAGTAAGGTTATACACAAAAATCAAAGGCCCAGAATTACGCCACACGTGAGGGAGCGTGTTGAGACTACAAATCCTATATCGGGAAAAAGAATCCATCACAAAGCAACATATAAGATGGAGGGGCTACTCCATTCATAGCCAATTAGTTTTGAGATGGATGCTCCGAAATCTAATAGTTCCATTATAACACTATTTAAAAAAAAAAATCTTTTGTTAGGAGTACGTTGTTCATTCGATTTTGATTGAATAGAAGAAGAAAGAAAGAGGTTATCGGTTTTGGTTCCATCATTACATATAGAAAGGTTTATTATCCCATCTTTATTTTTCTCTATTATCCCCCAAAAAAAAGTAACAGGAAAGAAAGAAAACCGAAATTAAAAGAAGTGAGGAATGAGTTGGTGAGTGAACTTCTATTTAGAACACAGGCTAAGTCTTACCTATGAATTCTTATGATACATGAGTGTGTGTGTGTATGTGTGAGCATGTGCCACCATGTAATGGTTGTTTTTTTTAAGAGATTTATGCTTTGTTCTATTAGTCAAAGGAAAACATAAGAATAAATAAAGGGGTTGAATTTCTTAGGGCTGGGACCGGTTCGGTTCTTGTCCTAAATGATAAGAACCGGAACCGAGAACCAAAAATTAAAAACTGTTCGGTTTTGAGCATTTTTGTTCAAGAACCGAAAGTGGAACCGAACCGGTTCTAACAGTTCGGTTCTACCGGTTCTTCGGGGAACCGTTAGAACTGCTAGAACCGTTAATAATCGTAGGAACCGGTCAAAAATAGTTCTAACGGTTCTTCGGAAAACCATTAAAACCCTTAAAATTGGTGAAAAACCGGTCTAACGGTTATTCGGGGAATCGTTAAAACCATTAGAACCGTTAAAACGGTTCCGTTAATTAAATTGATCATGGAACCGAGAACTTAAATAAACTTAAATAAACAAATAAAACTAAAAGAGCATGCAAGCATACAAAAAGGATAGCTAAAATGAATTTCAAACAATGGGAAACATGTGTTAGGGGCATCCATAGCTAACAAATGCGAATTGTGAAACCAGAAAAATCAGGTGATCCGAATTGCGATTTATACTTGAATTTCAACCAAAAATCAGCCTTAGGCTTTTCTACCATCAAACTATATTACTAAGTAGAGTGTGATGATTTATGTGTGACAAGAACCATATATGCCAATAATTAGCGATAAAATCCAATGGTGAGACTTTTGACTTTTAAAAAATGATATTAAGCCTAGTATACAGGATAAAAAAAGAATTTTTTATAATATTAATAAAAATCTTTTAACCAAACACGTGCTCAAGTTCAAATAGGTTTAAACGTGATTAAAAAAAATTCCCATTCAAATTAAACGGGTGGTAAAAGCCAAAACCGGTACTTTTTCAGTACTTTGAAAAGTAAAGTTAAGGATTTTTATAACAAAACAGTGCCCAAGTCAATCATTTCATTTATATATCTAACTAAAATAATTAGAGAGTATAGACCGCTGTTAATTGAATTAGTCTAGCTAGGGTTTTTGTGCAAAAAATGATGCATTAATATTTTTTGGTTCTTAATCATTTGAGATTTTATGTAAAAACTTATGAAAGCATGTTTGAAAGTAGTAGGATAAATTAATAGCAAAAATCAGTTGGTGATCTTTAACCATTGGAAAAAAAAAAGACAATAATCACATTCAAAGCATATAGATTTCACATTCATTCGTTACGGACCCCTAACTATAAATTTAGCTAGACATGGTTAGAATAAAAATGTTAATCACATGAAAATACATGTAAATCAGTAGACACATGCCTCACCATTCAAACACCAAATTTAGAGTTGAAAATTAAGTTCACGACAAGAAATCCTTAACAAAATAGACCCTAAACATATATGTTTCTAGAAAATTAGATTCAAAACATGCTTAAAAAATTAATATGTAAATATCAAGATTATTCTACGAGCATTCAAGATATTATGCAAAAAATTGTAAAAATCGAAGATCTGACTAGTTTAATAACATACTAACTTAAAATGATTCAAGAACAGCCAATAACTTATGCATATATGAATCAAATCAGTAGGTAACAATACTTAATTGTGCATTCATAATGATAGAATTAAGAATATTCAACAAGAAGAGTAATTAATAAGAATAAAAAACTAGAGTTTTTACATAATATATCTACAGTTGGAATCCTAATCCTCTTTCACTTCTGCTTGATATAGTCCATGAATTGGCCTTAGCTAATGGGTCAATTCATGATCTTGGGGCGTGGGCCAAATTAGAATAAAAAATTTAAATTTTCGGCTTTTAAAGGTATGATTAATCCTGGCATGTGGATCAATCCTAGGGCTAGGATTAATCTTGGTACCAAGTCATGCTCATGGTTTGGCGTTTATGGTTTCGTCCTCCTCTTTTCACTAGGATTATGCAGGAATTCCCTTCATAAAAGTCTTTTCATGCTTTTCTACACTCGAACCTCCTTCTATCAGCAATTATCATCTGTTTAACACAAATACTATGCAAAGTGTAAACTAAATTCGCATGCAACTTATGAGTTTAAGAAATAAACTAATGCAAATTGAGCCTCTTAAACACTATGTAGAATGTAAATTGTAGGCTCACTCATCTCAACAACAGCACCATTTTATAGGAAGCTATCTTCGTTGCCTAAAATAGCTCCAAAAACCTCTATGTGCCTCCAAAATGTTACTAACATAAATAATAGTAGCATGGGTCAAATTCACAAGAATTGCTTGGGAATCAATGAACACCAAATTGAGAAAAAATAATTTGGAATAAAAACCATTTTTTTATATATGAAAAATGTTTTAGCTTTAGCTAGGAAAGATTTAACGCTAGTAATAAAAAGAAAGCAAAGAAGTTAGAAAGTGGTTTTGGAGAAATAATGTGTAGGGAATTCAAGGATAAGAATCCACTACCAAATTATACACAGATATAAAAAGTTACAATATTTCACATATACACCCCAAATAAATTATGAACTAATTTGACTAAAGGTGTGTTTGGATATGTAGTTTTAGAATTCTGTTAGAATTGCAATACCATTGAATTATAATTCTAAGAATTGCAATACCATTGAATTATAATACCATTGTTTGGATTGCACGTCGTTTTCATTTGAAATTCTAATAGAATTCAAAATTTATTTATTTGGCTAAATTATTGAATTCATTTGAAATTTCAAATAGACAATAAGGAGGTGATAGCAAAAGTTCATTTAATATATATACTCTGTATATATATGTATATATATATATATTGTGTATGTACATATACATTATATTTAATGTATACGTATATATACACGCGTACATATAAAAGTTTTTTACAATGAGAAAAAAGAAATAAGTGAGGTGAGAGTTGTAAGTGTATATACGTCATTTATATATATATATATATATATATATATATTATATGTATGTATGTGTCTAGCTGCATTTTTTTTTTTGTTTGGTTTTGAAATAAGGGGCATGAACTGTGACGGATGTTGGGGGGCGGGGGGGGGGGGGGGGGCGAGGGGCTGGGGGGGGTTGTGGTGGGGTGCGGCGGGGTGAGGTGAGGTGGGAGGGGTATGGGGGAAGGGGGTGGGTGTTGATATGAGTGGTGATGGTGAATTTTTTATTTTTTTTTAGAATTCAATATAAATTGGAATTAGAAAACTCTACTATTTTTATGGAATTCAATCCTTTAGAATTTGTGGTTTTGGAATTCTAGTAGAATTCCAAAACTATAACTTTTAACCTATCCAAACAATAGAATTCTAAATCCATCCCCCAATTCCAATTCCATAGTATAGAATTGGGGTTGCCAAACACACCCTAAATGGAATCATTTATGGTATGTAGAGTGAACCCAAAAACAAATCAAATAGTATTTGACAATTTATTTGTTTATAAGAGATTTTTCTTTTCAAGATCCATATTTTCTTCTTTTAGAATCAATAATAATATGATATTGTCACTTAATATAATGAACTCAAGAAAATCTTTTGATGTTTGGCTCATCTATTAAATCAAATGTAATACTGTAATATAAAGATCTTATTTAATAGAAATCACAAATGAGTATAGTTATGCAATGCTATGAAATTCTAAATCACAAATAAAAATTGGTTTCATTTAATTACATTTTCCCATTAATCTAGCTAACCACAACTATTTTTCCATCATTATATTTATGTCAACTTTGCCTTTTTCCAATTTTTTTAATATGGGAAATCAAGATTTACGAATCCTTCCTTAACCTAGGGGCGGGAATTGGTACGATAAAAACTGAAACTGATCAAAACTGATCCGAAAAAAATTGTTTTAATTTTACAAATTTAAATACAGAAAATCAGAAATACTGAGTTTCTTTGGGTTGGTTTTGGTTTTAATGTTTCAAAAACCAAATTGCCAAAAATACCGAATCGGAAATACCAAAACTTAGAATATCAAAAATACGGAACCAAAAGTATCAAAAATAAGGGTAAATAATAGATACATTAGATTAACTATATTATTTTAAGACAACGTATTATTATTCTATTATAAAATATCTTTGGCTTTATATATTATTTGTATAATTTTAAAGTTTATTCATAGAATGCTATATGTGTGATTATAAATTCATCTAAAGGTATACACAAGATATTCTAAGATTAGTAGTATATTTATTGTCGTTGGTTCTAAATTTTGTAAATTTTAATGCTTTTATGTTAATGAAGTCATTATAATTCATATGTAAAGATATAAATGAAGTAATATACTCGTATTCTTTGCATTGAGAAAAAACATCTAAAAATAAAATTAACTATATATACCGAAAAAATGAAATAGATAAATATCGAAAATATACCAAATAATACCCAAAAAAACCTGAAAATTCTGAAAAACCGCATGGTATGGTTTTGAAAAACTAAAACTGAAATTACCGATCATCATGATTTTGGTTTTGTTATATGTCAAACTAATTGATTTCCACCCTTAATTTAACCTTTTGTCTAATCACTGTCAAGAACCTTGCATGCATCCCACCCCTCCCTCCTTAAATGTATATATATATATATATATTTTTAGGTATTGCCAGTACCATAAAATCATTTTAATTTAATTTTTAAATAAAAAAGAAATTCAACCACGGGTAGATATATATGATGCTACTTTTTTTGAAGTTTTTAACAGATGAATTATGTCAAATGTGTGATCTACTTGATAATTGAAAAGTAGTTTTTGTTTTTGTAGAATTTTAATGTAAAGCTAAAATACAAAATTATATGTAAAAAAATTTAACCGCAGTTAATTTAATAATATTTTAACCAAGCCTTGTGTGGAGTTTGGTTTTATTGTTTTTGACGATCTTGAATAGAATGTGAGTTAGAGGGATAGAGGATAGAGAGAGAACTTGTATCGAATGCATCGGTGGTTTGGACTATTTCAAGTGCCTGTGTAAAATTTACGTATAAATCTTATGGGTGAAACGTGTATTACACATAAATTATATACATTTTTTGATCCAATGGTTCCTCATAGATTCTTGTACGTGTTAAATTTGATAGGAATATACAAACGTGTGGAATTATTTAAATTTTTTATGGATTTTATATTTTAGATCTTGATACGTTAATTTCATATATATATATATATATTTTATTTCATTACAATTTTTGGATTGAAAATTGTGATATTTTCAATTTTTCTATTTTTTTGATGAGAGAGAAAAATATGTTAATAAAAGCATCTGCAATGGTTAGTATAAGTAGGATAGGTAGGATTATTTATCCTATGGAAGCACCCAATGGTTGAGTTTGGGTAGGATAAAACATTGGTTTGTAGAATAGGTGTATGATAAAGTTACGTTTGCCACCTTCACTACTATACGCTAACTAGATTGGCAAGCAGAAGAGACACTAATCTCAAAAGCGAGAGAGAGGTGTGCCACTAATCTCAAAAGCGGGAGACAAAGATACATCAATTAGATTAGCTTTTATGTCTCCATTTATTTCTCTCTACATTCTCTCATTTATTCTATCCCTACCAATAATTCTAGATAGATGTAAATACTTGACGTAAATATTAATGTACGCATCCACCATATATTAGTTAAAAGAATAATATCACAATTTATTATAACCAATGAGTAATTTACACATAAATATACCAGTTTCTCATGTCATATATGGTATTTATGTCCTTGTAGAAGTAATCATCACCCTGCACACTCCCTCTCTTAAAATATTACACAAAAATTAACTTCATATCTCAATTGTTTCGTATACTTATATCATACCACTATTTGAACTCTCAAGTAAATAGGATAAATATATAATACTTGTCATACACTAAGTAAACCAACGTCGATGCTCGAAATAATAGTGTGTATGTTTGATTTGGCATGAGCTTTGACTTCACATGCACTTAATATAGTATTGTGAAATTTTGACAATTAGATTCTGACTTTAAGATGGTTGTGTGTTGAAAACACCTTTGCTTATAATGCATACTAGACACTAAAGCACAAGCAATGCGTGTTTATGCTCTGTATTATGCACATAGATATGTAAGGGGAAAATAAAAAAAAAATGGTGTTATAACTACCCTAAATTGTAGGAATGTGAGTTTGCTTTTGTAGAAAAGATTTATATAGTGAGTAGATCACCTTTATCGAATTTCATAAAAAAAGTTATCCTATAAGCGGGTAAACCGGAAAAATGATAAATATGAGCATTTTTTATGTTGAATTTTTTTGTGAAATTTGTTGGAGGTGATCTACTCATCTTATAGATCATCCTACAAATTTTCATAAAAAGAATTATTTATTCACCTCTCCAAATGAGTACCCTTTTTTTTTAAAAAAAAGAGGGTATTTCTTTAGAGCCTTAGTCCATAATAAACATTTTCTAATTTTTATTTAACTTTTTGGTTAAATAAACCAATCATTTTATTTCATTGTACGATAAAAACACTGAAAATAAGTAAAAAGGAAGAAGATATAGTGTGCATTGATTAATCCATTTTACCTATAGATTAATCCATTGTTCTTAAACTAATTATGTCCATTTGTTTACAGGTTGTTTTTTCTCTGCAACAACTTTGTTGATATTGTTAAGATATGGCCGAAATTGCATTGGCTATTGTGGGGAAAATTGGGGAATACTTGGTGACTCCAATTGGGCGTCAATTTGGATATCTATTCTGCTACAACAACAACATTGGGAATCTGAGAGATCAAGCCAAGAAACTCAAAGATATCAGAGATGGAGTGCAACTATTAGTTTCTGCTGCCAGAAGAAACTTGGAAGTTATCGCACCACATGTTGAGTCCTGGCTGATTGAAGTGGAGAAGAATACAACGGAAGCTGATAGAATTTTCGAAGATAAAGCCTCTGTCGACAAGGGATGTCTGAATGGGTGGTTTTCAAATCCGAAGTCTCGATACTTGTTGAGTCGAGAAGCCTCCAAGCAAGCCCAAGTTATTCTTGGACTTCGAAGCGAGGGTGAACACTTCAGTAAGGTTTCATACCCTGCACCTCCAACTGGGATGGCAGAATCTTCATCAACTGGTGGTTCTAAGGGCCTACAATCTCGTATGTCGATAGTAAAAGAAATCATAGATGCTCTAAAGAATGATAATATCGCCGTTATCGGGATATGTGGCATGGGGGGTGTTGGAAAGACAACAATGGTTGAAGAGATTGCCCAAAGAGCAAAATCCGAAAAGAAAATTGATGAGTTTGCAATGGCTGTGGTCTCCCAAAACAAAGACGTGCTCAAAATTCAAAGTCAACTTGCAGAGATGTTGGGTTTAAAATTTGAGGAGCAAATAAATCCTTTTGCAAGAGCCCAGCGTCTCCGCGAAAGACTAGTGAATGGCAACAGAGTTCTTGTAATACTGGATGATGTTTGGGAATATTTTGATATGAAGGAAATAGGTATTCCTATTGGAGATGAACGCAAGGGATGCAAAGTTGCGTTGACATCACGTAGCGAAATCGTGTGCAATCAGATGGGAACTCAAATGAACTTCCCAATTCAGGTTCTGTCTGAGCCAGAAGCATGGGGTCTTTTCAAAGAGATGGCAGGGAATTGTGTGGACGCTGATGATGATGTACGCCACATATCACGAGAGATTGCAAAGGAATGCGGAGGGTTGCCTCTTGCACTCATTACTGTTGCTAAGGCCCTGAAGAATCGAAATAGGCATGTTTGGATTGATGCCCTTCAACAACTAAGAAGATCTACGGTGACAAACATCAAAGGGATGCATAAATTAGTATACTCCAGAATTGAGCTGAGTTACAATTATTTAGAAAACAAGCAAGCCAAGTCATTGCTTCTTCTTTGCTGTCTATTTCAAGAGGATGAAAGCATTCCGATCGAGGTGTTGCTCAGGTATGGGGTGGGCCTTGAGTTGTTTGAGGATCTTGATACATTAGCAGAGACAAGAAACAGGGTAAACTCACTGGTTGATGAACTGAGAAGTAGTTATTTACTGTTGGGTGAGGATAAGAGTGCATTTGTGAAAATGCACGATGTTATACGTGACGTGTGCCTATCAATTGCATCAAAAGAAGAGCATGGATATATGGTACGGCATGATACTAGCTTGAAAGAGTGGCCGCAAAAGGATAAACGCTCGCCTCACACTGCCATCTCACTTTATTCAAAAGAAATGCAAGAACTTCCAGCTGGCTTAGATTGTCCAAATCTTAAGCTTATACGATTTGTGGGCAAACTAAGGCATCTAGAAATACCAGGAGATGTTTTTGAAGGGGTGAAAGAACTTAGAGTTGTTACTCTTTCGGTTCCACGCATCAAATATCAGCCAACATCATTCAGGTTCTTGTCGAACCTTCGAACATTGTGTCTAGAAAATTGCGGGTGGTTTCTTGGAGACTTTCTTGGAGACTTATCTTTCATTGGTTCCCTTCAGAAATTGGAAATTTTAAGCTTCTTTAATTCTGGCAGAGTTGTTTTACCTAGTGAAGCAGGGAAGCTCAGTAATCTTAAGTTACTAGATTTGAGGTGTTTTTACCATCCTCTTGGTTCATATTCTGGTACTAGAATACCTTCTGGTGTCTTGTCGTGCTTGAGAAAGCTAGAAGAATTGTACATGGGAAGGTTCTTTGCCCAATATGATGACGACCAAGAAAACTGGGCCAGTGTTACAGAGCTAAACTCATTGTCTTGTTTGAAAAGATTGGAAATTTCGATACCTTGGGGCAACACGGTTCTGTCATTGCTAAAAGATTTTCAATTTTCGAATCTTATAGAATTTGACTTTTCAATGTTGGGTTATTTGCATTACTATCATCCTGAATATAAGTTGTGGGAAAATAGTTTGTCCCTATTGGATGTTGACAGGACCGTGCTTCTAGAAAACAACATTAATGCATTATTTAGGAGAACCAAAAGACTTTATTTAGAAAAAGTGAGGGAGTTGAAGAATGTTGTTAAAGATTTAGACGAAGAAGGGGGTTTTGTGCACTTGGAGAATCTAATGCTTTTCGAGTGTCATGAGGTGGAATATGTTTATATGGATGATGATGATGCAGAAATAATATGTGGTCGTCTTGGGGATCCCATTCAACCAGCTTCTCCCCTCGTCAACCTTAGAGTTCTTCAAGTGAAATGGTGCAATGCAATGAAAAGTCTGTTTAAGAAATCGGTGGTTAAATGCCTTGTGCAACTCCAACAACTAGTGATATGTGGCTGCTATAAGCTTGAGGGAATTGTTTTGGCGGAAGGAAGTGAAGAAAATAAAGAAACTCCAGACAAGATTGTGCTCCCCAAACTGAATTCCTTGGAGCTAGCATCTCTGCCCAAGTTTAGAAGTTTCTTCGTGCACAGTACTGGTAAAAAAGAGGATAATCTTGGCTCAGTGAATATTGATGGCATTCACGCCACACAAATTTTATTCAACCCACAGGTATGTAATGTTTCTTAATTTGATCTATCTTACTTTAGTTGGTAACAATTTAAATTGCCTTCAGTTTTAGCTCAATCTTTATCATGATTAGATTTTATATCCTACATTTTTTTCATTAATCTTTTGTCAAAAAATTTAGAGCTCGTTACGACTTAGGCAACATTGTAGTGCGGTTAACTTTAGCTTCTATAAATTTTAATAGTTAAAATTTAGTAACATTGAATTAGGCAACGTTGTCACCAAAACATTAATAGTTAAACCATCTTATATTATAATATTTAAAAATTAGCAATAATTTTTTTTAAATCTATTGGTTAACTACATAAGAAAAAATAAGATTATATTATGATATTCAAATATATGTATGTATATATATCTATTAAGGTAGATAATTATATAAAATTTAGTTATTTTATAATTTGAATTTTATTAAAAAATTCCTTTATAATTTTCAACATTGTATATACCCATGGTGATAAGTTTTCCAAGCTCTACCACTGTTTTTAATCGGATTCAACATCCAAATATTATATAATACAACTTACTTTTCTTTAAAAAATATATGTAATTTTAATTGCTCTATACAATTTTTTTTAACTAATGCAATTCTTCTATTTGTAAATAAGTTTCGTAAAAAAATCTTTAGGCCGAAAAGTTCTATATTACATACAATATTTACGAACTATGCATTAAGTACAGTTTCAAATTCTAATGTTACTATTTTTTCTAAAATTAAAGTTTCTTATAAATACCTTCATTTAATATAAATATAAATAAAAATGTCATATTATAAAAGAAAGGAATTTTATTAGTTGAGTTACTGTGATTTTGGGTGGTTGAAAATTTTAATTAATAAATTTGATTATCTAAAAGGTGTAAAAAAAAGATTTGAAAGGATTAATTAAAAATTATTTTTTATATTTATTTTGCTATCCGGTAATCATGTGATAAAATAAAACCACCTATAGGGGTGGTCTATATTTATCCTGTTCTAAAATGATAAAATGATAATTAATCCCGAATGCAATACAATCCCGTGTTGCGCCAAACGCCGGATAGGATTAAAATATCCTATCTACCCTTACGCCAAACACATAACATGATTTATTTATCATATCCTTTTCGATAACAAACACTAAATAAGATTAATTAGTCATATCATGCTTTTAATCCCGCACGACAAACATACCCTTTGTTATCCGGCAATCATGGGATAAAATAATACCACCTATAAGGGTGGTATATATTTATCTGGTTCTAAAAGGATAAAATGATTATTAATCTCGGGTGCAATCTAGTCCAGAGTTGCGCCAAACGCGGGATAGGATTTATTTATCATATCTTTTTCGACACCAAACACCGGATAGGATTAATTAATTCTATTATGTTTCTAATCCCGCACGACAAACACACCCTTAAAGTAAGCAATGGGATTTACAACCTCAACATAAGAGAAGACTAATATAACTTGCGGCCAAATTTGGTAAGGGATTTTTTTGAGTTGTCCGCTATTCTTAATTGGAAATTGGAATGACCATCCTATTTCATTAATCCTTTGATTTAATCCCTGGGATTTAAAAGTCCATTAACTTCGTTTAAATTTTATGCAATTTGCCAAATGTGTCCCTAATCCTCAAATCTTGCAAACAAACACGTTTCCTTCTTCAACCTTTTCACTACCACCATGAGAAACACATTTGCCTCCCTCTCTCTCTCTCTCTCCATTAATTCTCTTTACCTATCAACTAAAAATGCAAACCCAAATCCTAACTTCATTACTTTCTCTCTTTAAAACAACAACAAATCCATCACTCATTAACATAAAATTATGCAAAAACTCCACATTAAACATCAAATACCCAAAAACCCTTAATTTCTCTTTAATACATTGAACAACGACACCTTGACCGGTAAACTGCCGCCTTTGTCCTGACCTTCACCAGAGCCTAATCCACCATTGACAAAGTCAAGGCCTTCAACTCCAACTCTTGCTTTTCCGGGTATTTTTTTTGTAGTCGATTGAAATTTGGGTATGTGTATAAGGAAGAGAAAATGAACAGATGAAAAGTATACATAGAAAGAAAGATGTTGAGAATGGACTTGCCCTTATTTCAAATCTAAAAATTATAGCTTTTTCTATTGTAAGATTTGTAATTAAATAGTGAAATTGGAGGAAAGACCGCAGTGGAAAGAGATTATAATTAGGATTTAGAGAGAATATGAGAAGATCATACAATTATCTCCATGTATATCTGGTATTTCCTTCTATATAGAGATGAAGGAGTGCAAAATCAAGAGAGTAATTATTTTTGAGTTTATTCTTATTCTCTTTGTTTGATTTAATTTATTTTTTGGAAAAATGGGTATTTCTATATGCAAATATTAATGTGTGTATATACACACAAATCTGCAAGAGTATATAGTACAAAAGTTGAAGTTAGGATAGTTTTGTCAGATTGTACAAATTTGGGCGAAGTTGGTGGGATTAAGGGGTCATTTGTTTCACCATCTGGGCGAAGTTGGTGGGATTAAGGGGTCATTTGTTTCACCATCTGAAGTTTGAATGAGTTAAAAATTGAGACTTTAGATGTTAAAAATTATATTTGGTTGCCTTGATTTTTAGATCAAGTCCCTTATTTTGCCTCTGAATGATTCAGAGGTGAAAATTGTTGGAAAATGCAGAATATTGAAGGAAGATAGCAGAAAACTAAAATAAATTGATACAGGAGGCTTTTCTTATTTTACTAACTTGTTCTTTTCATAATTTTTCTTTGATGATGAAGTACATAAGAAGCACACATATATATAATGTGACTTAGATCATTCTAGGCTCTTGATCATTATAGGCTCTTAATTAATTATACTTTGGTAACACAAGAGACTAATAAATGCATTGTTTGACTTCTAGAACTTCTAGATGCATACTAATTAATAAATTACAAATTATATTTTAACACCCCCTCTTACTTTGTAATCTTCATCAACTTCATGAAATGATTGAGCTTCTCTGTTGTAACCGCCTTGGTAAAGATGTCGCTGCAATTGTCATTTGTCTTGCAAAACTTCAACTCAATTTCCTTATCTTCAACCAATTTTCTAATGAAGTGATGTCGTAACTCTATGTGATCTGTCCTTCCATGAAATATTGGATTCTTTGTCATTGCTATTGTCGACATATTATCACAAAAGATAGTTATCGGTGAAACTTGTTCTTGCTGCAAATTAGCCAAAATTCTTCGCAGCCATACCGCTTCACATGCTGCAGTTGAGGCTGATATATACTCTGCTTCAGCTGATAAGAGTGCCACACTACTTTGCTTCCTTGAACACCATGAGATGGTTTTGGATCCTAGGCAAAAAACATAACCAGATGTGCTTTTCCGGTCATCAACTGAACCTGCCCAATCGCTATCGGTATAGCCGATTAAATTATTTTCCACTTCCTTCTCGTATTTTAATCCAAAACTTTTTGTTCCTTTAATATACTTGAGGATCCGCTTCGCTGCGACATAGTGAAGCTTGCTTGGCTCGCTCATAAATCGAAAAACAATGCCAACCGCATGAACAATATCCGGCCTTGTATTTGAGAGATAAATCAACGAGCCGACGAGACTACAATAAAGTGTAGAGTCCGCCTTTTGAGCGCCATCATTCATTGAGTGTTTTTCATTCACTGCCCTATGCCTACTGGCTTGCAATTGAGCATGTTAAATTTTTTCAATAAATCTTCTGCATATTTCTCTTGAGAGATAAAAATGCCATCTTTTGATCATTTTGCTCATTTCACTTGAATGCCAAGAAAATATCTCATAAGCCCCAAATCTCATCTCATATGAGAAAGTCTTCCATCATTTTCTTTTTAAATTCAACAATCATTTCTTGCTTGGTGCTAGTATATATTAAATCATCAACATATAGGCAAACTATGAGAAAGTCACCTTTGTCCTCTTTCTTCACATAAAGCGAGGGCTCACTTGAACTTCTAATGAATCCATTTTGTGAAGCCGAAAATATCGATCAATCTTGCTATTCCAAGCTCTCGGAGCTTGTTTAAGGCCATACAAAGCCTTATGAAGCCGATAAACTTCTGTCTTCGAGCTTCTCCGTTAAGAAACGCAGAGCCTTGTCTGGTTGTTCAACGTACACCTTGATTTGCATTTGTGATGCAATGGCTAGTATAAGAAAGCAGATTTCGGATGGTCTAATTGATCCACCTTGATTTGGGCAACGGGCTTGTGATGCAATGGCTAGTATAGTTCGGATGGTCTCCATTTGGGCAACGGGCGCAAATAGTCATTATACCGGGGTGCTATACCGGGGTGCTGAGAATACCCCTTTGCGACTAAACGAGCCTTGAATTTTAGTACCGAACCATCTTCTTGAAACTTGGTCTTGTAGACCCATTTTAACCCGATAATAGCTTTTCTTTTTGGCCTTTCAACGAGTTCCCAAGTTTTATTCTTCTTTATGACGCTGATTTCTTCATCCATTGCTTTTCTCCATTTCTCGTCTCTTGCTGCCTCCTCAAATTTTTATGGTTCACAAGCAACAAAATCCACGACACACGATGTATAAATATCTTCGAGTGACCGCATTCTCCTTGGTGGAGGCTCGGGAGAACTTGGGGTTGGACTTAGTGGTGTAGAATTTGGTTCTTCCACGCTTGGTGAATTATTTCCATCTTCCTCAACGATCAATGGTGTTCTTAATGTTTTATTTTCAAAACACCATTCTTTTAATTCATCAAAGACGACATCTCTTGAGATCACCAACTCTTCTGTTCTTGGATTGAGAAGTCGGTACGCCTTGGATTCTTCGCTATATCCAATGAAAATATATTTATCGCCTTTCTCATCAAACTTCTCCCTGAATTGAGATGGGACATGAGCGTAAGCAATGCAACCAAAAACTTTAAAAGAATTTACCTCCGGCTTTTTGTTGTGCCAAGCTTCAAAAGGTGTTTTATTCAAAACAGCCTTTGTCGGTGCTCTATTAAGAATATGGACAGCCGTGTTAACAGCTTCTGCCCATAATTTATTCGGCAGTCTTTTTGCTTTTAGCATGCTCCGGGCCATTTCGACAATTGTGCGGTTCTTACGCTCCGCCACACCATTTTGTTGTGGTGTGTATCGTGTTGTTAATTCCCGTTTGATTCCATTGTTTCTACAATATTGTAGAAACTCCTTCGACGTGAATTCTCCGCTTCGGTTTGTTCTCAAAGCTTTGAGCTACTGGCTGCTTTGCTTTTCAACCAGCGCTTTGAAATTAAGAAAGGTGTAGAAAGCTTCAGATTTCTTCTCCAAGATGTACACCCACATGAATCTGCTAAAATCGTCAACAAAGAGAAGAAAATATCTTTTGCCTTTCAAAGATTGAGTTTGAATTGGTCCGCATATATCTGCATGAACCAATTCAAGCGGAGCTTTTGCTCTCCAAGTTGTTTTGGTGAACGGTAGTCGGTGAAATTTCCCGAAAATACATCCTTCACATACTTTATTTTCACAACAAATGCTAGGAAGACTAACCACCATATTTTTATTCTTGAGTACTTTGATAGAATTATAATTCAAATGACCATATCTCATATGCCATAACAGAGAATCATCGACTTGGTTAGAATTTATAGTGTAATTTGAATCCGGTGAGAGATGTAGAGGTGTGAGAACCCGAGTTCTCAACGTCGGGGGTCCTCGTGGGCAGCGATTTCGTTGTTGCTTTGAAAATCGGTTTTGAAAAGAATAAGAGTCGCCAGTTTGTTTTACTAAACAAACAAAAAAGTTTGTGTAAAAGAGACGTATTTATGGACTAAATATCCTCTTATACACAATATATGCGAAACCAGTTTATTCGAAGGTTCGGGGATTAAGTTACGAATCGGAAAGGTGTTTGGCACCCAATTCGCCCTTTCGGTCTCTTGAGTAGGATATGCGCGTGTTATAATTCAGTTCTTGCATGCTATTGCTATTGCTTTACAGCTTTTCGTGCTTGCCTTAGAAATCGGGATTTTGGGGATGGGATGAAAATGATGTATTTCCTAATTCGCTCATGATTTTAAAAATAAATGTGTGTATGTGATTTGAAAAAGAGAATTTGATAATAATAGACACAGTGAAACAAGTGATTTTGTAAAGCATTGGGTTTTTCGAAAACTAATTCAATGTGGAATCTTATATTCGATGTGATATGAGGCGAGTTGATCGATCGTATACCATAGTCTATTGATTAAACCGGTATAGATAGCGCTAGTGCTCTCATAATCGAGTATTTATCACATACACACCGCAATCTATGACTTAGATTGGATATGTAGCGATTATCGATTCCTTCGTATAACGATACCGCTAATCCGGACTTTTGAAAAAGTAAGAAAGTTATAATACTATTTTGAAATTGGATTAGGGTTTATTATACGCCTTTAGTTTTGAAAAACAATTTGAAAAATGGTTTTGAAAAGCTATCAAGAAATAGAAATTATGCAGACAATAATATAAATTATAAAACTACCGAATAAATAAAAGAAGAGAGAGAAAATTATACCTGAGCCTCCTTGGAGGGAGAGAATAAGTATCTCTTGGTGTGTACCACGAAATCCCCTTGATTGTTGATCAAAATAATGAATGGATGGGGGGTCTATTTATAGTTGAAGAAAATACTTGGAGAGCAAGAAAAGATATTGCAACTAGGACTCTTGGAAATTATCGCGAAACCTTCCCACCGTTGGATCATCCTGATTTTTGGATATGTGTTGCAACTAGAAGTCTTCTAGATAGTGTAAAACTTTTAGGTCGATCAGATTTCGATAAGGTTCCCTTTCGTTCTGATTGGTACGAAGAGTTTGTGTCCGCGTAGGAAAGGTACTTGTTGTAGAAAAGGTCACTTGTTTGCACGAAAAGTCAGGTTTTCACCATTGGATCATGCTTAATTTTGGATATATATTGCCAATATAAGTATTTTAAATTTTATAAAAATTTCAAGACGATCGGCGTTCGGGAAGGACTCGGTATCCTCGAATTGATATACAAAGAGTTTGTTCCCGTGTAGGAAACGTACTTGCGTACAACAATCTCGACAACTGAACTTCTAGCCGTTGGATTATTTCGATTTTTTGATATGTTTTCCCTCCAAATGTTTTCTAGCTTGTGTCCAAATTTGTGGTTGACCATATTTCGGGAAGGCCGCAATTTATTTTAATTTGCTCCGAAGGATATTTCGACTAAAATTGCACGATAGACAAATTGTTTCTTGATGATCCCATGTCCGACAAAGCTGAATTTTTAATAGGTTCTTCCCCATAATAAGGCCTATCTACTTACCAAATTTCAAACCATTTTAACTTCGAGAAGACCTTCATTTGATCACCCGAATCAAACTCATAATTTTCTGAATTTTTGGAGATTCGATCGTCGGATTGAGCTGATTTTCAAGCGTGCTACTCCTTCTGATAATTTCTAACAACTCTCAAAGTTTGAGGATGATCCAAAATGCGTAACTCTCCTTTCACAAGTTTCAAGGAGTTTTGACAGTTTTCGATTCCGACAATTTTCGATAATTTTGTAACTCCTCATCCGGGGTCCTTTCGGCTTTCTTATGCATTAAAAAATGCTCGTGCATGCATGCGTGTTCATTTCTTTAAAAAATAGAATTCTTGCTGGGGTCGCAAAATGAGGTGTTCACATGAGGGAATACTTTATTCTGTGCCATCTTTACTTTTGTAACGATCTGACTTTTTTCTTTATCAATAATAAGGCATTCATCCTTATCAAAAATCATTTTGTATCCCCTTTTCATCAACTGCCCAATGCTTAACAAATTATGAGTTAGGCCTGGAACAAAAAGAACATCATGGATAAATTTGGATTTACCTCATGTTGTTGAGACATAAATGATTCCCTTGCCTTTTGCTTCATATAATTTTCCATCTCCAAGCTTGACTTCTGAAGCTATATTTTCTTCTAAATTCACGAAGCAATTTTTGTTCCCGGTCATATGATTGCTACAACTGCTATCTAAATACCACATATCACGAGATTCTGGGTGAGAACTTAGACACGAGAGAAATAATTGATTCGAGTAATCATTCTTCTCACAAAAATTTGCTTCATCCTTCTTCTTGAACCAACAATCTTTGTCCATGTGATTTGGATTTCTGCACCTAGTGCACTTATATCGGCAATCTTCACTTTGATGATTTGATTTTTTGCAAAAAAAACAATGAGAATCACCTCGTTGATTGTTTGATTTGCCTTTTCCTCTTCCGTATCCGCGGCCATGGCTGAAATTTTGACGTCCTCGATTCGAACTTGATCATCGCCCATTATAGGACTTTTGGAAACAGCCACCTCTTGAATTTTCGACATCCGCTTTCTTGCTAGTGTCCTTGAAACTTACTTTGGATTGAAAAGCCTGTTCTAACATGCTCTCCGAGGACCTGTTAATTCTTTTCTCGTGGGCTTCAAGAGAACCCGATAATTCTTGTAAAGAGTAATTCGACAAATCCTTTGATTCTTCAATGGCTGCAACAACATGATCAAATTTTTTAGGATGACTTCTTAAAATTTTCTCAACGATCTTCTTATTTTCGATAGTATCTCCATAGCTTCGAATTTGATTGATTATTTTTGAGACTCGGGAAAAGAACACTTGCACCGTTTCACTATCTTTCATCAACAGGTTGTCAAAGTCTCTCCAAAGAGATTGTAATTTGATAGAGATTACCTTTTGTGAACCTTGGAATTCACCTTTCAAAATCTCCCAAGCCTCTTTTGATTTTTTTTGCTTGCAAGATTCTTGGAAAAATAGCTTTGCTTAGCCCTTGTTGAATGAACAACAATGCTTTGGCATCCTTTTTCTTGTTTTCTTTATGCTCCTTTTGCTTGGCTGCACTCCATGTTTAAAGAACTTCGGTGGACTCCGGTTCATCGTATCCATCTTCAACAAGATCCCACAATTCTTGAGAGATGAAGATAGTCTTCATTTGGAGACTCCAAAAATCATAACTTTCGCTATCAAAGATTGGGATTAAACTTTGGGCATAACTAAACCCAGAAGCATTTGAAGTTGCTGCCATTTTGTATAGCTCTGATACCAAATTTGTTGGAAAATGCAGAATATTGAAGGAAAATAGCAGAAAACTAAAATAGATTGATACAGGAGGCTTTTCTTATTTTACTAACTTGTTCTTTTCATAATTTTTCTCTGATGATGAAGTACATAAGAAGCACACATATATATAATGTGACTTAGATCATTCTAGGCTCTTGATCATTCTAGGCTCTTAATTAATTATACTTTGGTAACACAAGAGACAAATAAATGCATTGTTTGACATCTAGAACTTCTAGATGCATACTAATTAATAAATTACAAATTATATTTTAACAAAAATGGGTATGAGAGGTTATTAATTACCAATTATACCCTCTCCATCACCGCTGGAATTATAGTCATCGCCGTTGTCGTCGGTGAGAGAGAGAGAGAGTAAGAGTGACCTAAAAGACGGCGAGAGAGACGAACTGCTTAAGTTTGAGAGTGCTCCCAGAGAAGAAAGGAGAAGAGGACCCGTGGTGGAGTGGCTGGTGAAAGAGAAGAGAAGAGAGAAAAATAGAAATAGAAGAAAAAGAGAATATAGAAATAGTGTTGAGAGAGAGAGAGTTGTTCATTTTTTTTCCAAAATAATTTAATGCTCAAAGGTAAAATAGTGTACTCAATATATTTAATATCTATTAAGATTTTACATTCAGACATAAACAAACAGATTTTTCAGACCTCAGAACAAAACTTCAAAATTTGGACAACAAAACAAACGTACCCAAAAATTGGGCCCACCATCGGCAAAGGCTGAATGAGATAGGTCTATAGTCCACATATAGTCACAATATCATCCTTTACTTAAACATCCTTGGATGACATGTATTGTGTTTTTTCCAAAAGGCTTCATCATTATGTGTTGATAATCCCCGTTTTATACACCTACGTTGAGTTCCACAATTTTCCAATCTAGTATCTATGTTTGAGCCAACCATTGTCAATAACAAGTAAAATGCTTTATTACATTTTGTACATGCTAACTTTGATAGTCGATTCCAGCATACGATTTAAAAAGTTAAAAGGGTACAACTTCACTGCAGTTTGTTATTTTTGACTTTCGTACATCTAAAATATCCTTAGGAATGAAAACACATTTACAATGATTTTGTAGGTAATATTGTATAAATTGGAGAAGCTAATTCTTTGGAGCATGAAGAAACGCATAATGTTTGAGGCAGACGAAATACTAGACGAATCCTTACACAATCTAAAAGACGTAGATGTGAGTGACTGTCATGATATGGAATCAATTTTTGATTTCGAGAGGCTAAAAATTGGGAGAGAAGAACATGCGAAAGAAGTTGTGCTCGGTCAGTTAGAATCAATGAAGCTAAATGACATGCAGAAGTTAACGCATATATGGAGGATGGTTCCCAAACAAATTCAAGGGTTCCATAACCTCCGAGAATTAGAAATACAAAGATGCCCCAACTTGAGATATTTTCTCTCACCTATAGTGGCTAAAATGGTTGTGAATCTACAACACCTGAAACTCAATAATTGCTGGATGATAGAACAAGTTATTCGAACCGAAGAAGAGGAAAAAGAAGAGGAAAAAGAAGAAGATGAAGAAGATATTTCTAAGGTCAAAATGATGGATAAAATAGTCTTCCCTCAGTTACGCATTCTATCTCTTGCAGAACTTAAAAATCTGAGAGTGTTCTGCATTAGGAAACATGACTTTGAACTCCCTCTGTTGGAAGAAGTATTCATTGCAAAGTGCCCTAATATGAAGACTTTCTCTTATGGGCAACTAATAATGCCAAAGCTTGAGCGAGTATGGATTAATAGTATTGAAGTTTTCAATGACCAATCTATATGGAAGGGTGATTTAAATAGTACCCTAGCATACATGAGTGCAAGGTATGTGATCTCGATTTCATATAAAAACTTCTTTTTCTTAAAAAACTTTATAGTATTCCAATTTATTTTTAATTTTTTTCCCTATTTTTTGTAAGCAGAAAAAACCTATGATGCATGAAACTCACTATCCTTTTTCCCCTTTTAGGCGTGACGATCCACAAGACAGCTCAGAGTGAGTCCCTCAATAGAAGAAATAAAATCAAAAGAACAAATAAAAAGGTCCAATTAATTTGTATTCCTTTCTTCTCAATGCATAAGGAAAAGAAAAAGGTCCAGCTAATTTGGCCTTTCGAGAATTTATCAATTAAAGCCTAATAATAATTATTTTAGGGAGGACTATGCTATTTAAATAAAAGAAAAGCCGATTGCGAGCTAGATTGAAAACTAATGCCATTTTCTAATTGCTTCTACTATTTCTTCAAAATGTCCTTATATTTAACTAGATGAATTTTCTTTTAATACAAAGTTAAACTCGAGAGTATAATTGTATATACTTCACATATATTGTGACATTATGTTCCCAAAAATTTAATTTGTTGATCAAGATCATATTACCATAGTTAGCTTATTGAAGAGTGTCATTGTATGCACATTTGTCTATATTCATCTTGTATTTGGTTTGTGTAGTTCTCAAACTGGTTAGATCCATTGAACTCGATACCTGGAATTCGTTGATCAAGATTATACTTCTTGTTTTTAACGCATGGAGAGCCTCGAGTATTTGTTGTGTCCTCTTTCGAAGAAGCAGAGGTGGTACATTTATTAGGCTCTATTTCAAGTTTATGAAGAACGAAATATTGATTGTCCATTGACCTGGGACAACTTGGAAAGGTTTACTTTGAGGCACTGAGAGGTCGAAAGGTCGATCTCAATCGCAGAAGGATACATTGCAAAAGCAGCGGAAGGCCCCTTTTTAAGTTCTTGTTATAGGTTTAATGGGATGGAAGTTGATAGTGCATGTATATACTTCCTAATAATTTGAGTTTGCTTTTTGCCACTACTAAATCAGTTAAATTGTTGGTTGACCTCTTCGTTGGTGTTGTTTTTGCATCTATCAAGATGCAAGCTCTGCTTGTTTTGCTTTTCCTTCTTTTGATTCCACATATTTTCTTTGGTTGAGACTTGGCCCCTTTACAATGATTAACAGTATTATATTTTCTTTGTGCACCTAGTAAAACCAAACTACTCCATGGTTTAGTATATTTGTTAAATTTCAAATATTATAAGTATAAAAATTTATAATTTTTTTGATTAATTTGATTTTCAGTAAACTGGGAAAGTTTAAATAGAAGCTAGCTAGAGTTTTTTTTTTTTGTTTTTTGTTTTTTGTTATATAATCTGTACATGCATAATTTTTGTAATCCTTCTGCAGTGAGGGTGTTCATAGGTCGGATTAGTTTAGTTTGGGTTTGAGCATAGGTTTCAATAAAATTCATTCTATCAATTTTATGTGGTAGGCTAACTGAATTGGACGACATACTGGCTAAAATCAAACCGACCCAAGGGCTGATGTATTTATGAGAATGGTGGCGCATGTGCGCACCTCACTTAAAATAAAAAACACCTAGCTTTTATATACACATAGTTTACTCTTGTTTGCTTAATGCCTCCATCAACTTTTATTTATTTATTTATTTTCTAAATTTTATGTATGCTTGTTTCTTTTGGCGCCCCTCTAAAAGAAAATTTTAATGAAGTCCTTCACTTATTCATATGATATCATTTGTGCACATGTCATATACATTATCTAGATCGGGCTTAAAGAAAATTAATTGTATTTGCAGCAATTATTCGTGCTTACGACACTAAACGAGCAGACATTATTTTATATATATATATATATATATTTGAAGCACGTAATTATTTTTTATCTACAATTGTTTTCTCGAAGCTCCCCCACCTACAAAAAAAATCTGATTCCACTCCTATTCCGGTCATTTTGACAGGTTCGGCTCGTGGGTTTCGGCCTTGGGTTTCTTACATTTTTGGGCCTATGTTATTGCTTAAATTTTTACGTGAGCCCTTTTATTTTTAATCTTATATTTGGGCTTTTTTTATTCTAGTACGTTGTTCTTTCAGTTTTCACCAATAGGTGAACATGTTCAAATTTTGAATACTTATGGGTCGGTTTAATAATAATATAGAAAAAAAAATAATTAACTTTTGTAAGAGGTTGAAAAATAAGTTGAGACATATGGTGGGATGTCTTCTTATTTTGTGACTTTTTTCATGAAGAAATTTTCTTTACTGATTGAAGAAGAAAAATTTTTCACAAAAATTTATGAAGGATGAAAGATATCTACTCATAAAATGAAGAGGATCTTATCACATACTTCAACTTATTTTCAGACTTCTATTAAATCAAGTGTTTTTATTTTGTTTTCCATATTGTTATCAAACTGAGTCTAAAATGTGACGAATTTAACTTTAAGGATTGAAATTATAAAATAAGTAAACTTTACGGGTGTAAAATTTGACGCCTCTATCAAAGGGAGTCAATAACTAAAAACCAAACCAACTTTATTTTATCAACATAATTTGTAAAAATACAAACATACAATCTCAGCCTCTAAAATTAAAAATACATGTCCTCTCTCTCCTATGTCTACAAAAATAATAATACTAGACCACGCTCTAACCGCTAGTCAAATTATACACCGCCTCGAGTCAGCTGCACAACAGAGAGTAAAATGGAACATGAATGAAAGTATCACAACATAATATTTATTAGCAATAAAATATTTAAAACAACACCAATCAATGCAACAAATTCAATAAATCACCACTTGGCTTCATACACGAGTCATTGTCGGTAAAAATGTTAAAATTAGACACCTCACCCACCTCACCACTTCAAAGTGTCACTCTAAGCCTTACACGACAATGGACCATCAGGTTTTTGGCGAGTAAATTTAACCATGTACCAACCATTCCAGAGCAATTAAACCAACATCAATTAATTAGTGAGGCCAAATAATATATTCCATCAAATCAGCACGCCGAATTCAAGAAGAGTAAAGAAAAAATAGTTAATGTATGTATATTGTACATATTAAATTTCACGGCCGGTTTGAATCTTTTGATAAAATTTCATGGAAATAATTTACTCATTTTAGATATCATCTTGCCTAACTTTCATGAAAAAAGAATTCATCCGTTTAGTTTTCAAATTAAACTTCATTGGATCGAATTGGATCTAGAGGAATAATAAAGTGGAGGAAGTCCGTAGAGGGTAAGGGGCAATTGCCCCCCTTATATCTAAATTTAGGCTTTTTAGTATTAAAATATTCATCTTTAAAAAATGTAAAATATAAATATATTAAATATTTTACATGCATGTCCTTAATTTCTCAAAAAAAAATGATAGTAATGTTAATTTTGCACAACACCCCCCCCCCCCCCAGAACCCCGTTTATTAATTTTTATATTTTTTTTAGTATTATAATTGTCCCTCTTAACTAAACTCCTGACTCCGCTACTGTAAATAGTATATATAAATATATATTTTTTATTAGTATAAAAATATAGGGTGTTATACGAAAGGTCAATTATCAGCCCTAATTACTTCAATATCCCTCTAACCATGTGACATATGACCCGGGGTTGAATCTTAGTCGCTTCAAAAACAAGGAAAGGGAGATTACTAGTTGAAAAAAAAAGGGAGATTACTTCTTTGAGGAAGGGAGCATCACTTGTTTACAAATTATTTTCTTTTCCTTTATAATGGTCTGTCTGATAATAGTAAGAAAAAGGAAAATAAAAAATATATATTTTTGTGAGAAGTTATAAAATAAGTTGAGACATGCGGTGATATCTTCTTACTTTGCGACTTTTTTCATGGAAAAGGTTTCTTTGGTGGTTGAGAAAGAAAAAAATTTTACAAAAAATTATGAAGGATAGAAAATATCTACTCATAAAATGAAGATGATACGGAGAGCATCTTATCAAATGTCTCAACTTATTTTTTTAATTTTTTACCAAATCAAATATTTTTATTTTCATTTTTCATGTTATTATAAAACGAATTTAAGAGTCAAAAATGACCACCATATTTTTCTTCTTGGAAACTGGCCCATGTTTGATTCATGTTTTAAAATTCAGTTTTTAGTATAAAAATTAACTTGTAAATCATATGTGTCAACCCACTTTTGCAAAAAACTTGAATACCAAAAGAAATGCTCAAATGGTACTTTTGTAAAGTCTTGTGTAAATTTTAAAATAACCAATAAGATTTCGATACTTGTTAGCTATCAATTTAAGCAATTTATTATTATTTTTTCTTGATTTTTTTTATAAATAATTCTATAGTCACAACGGATCTTGTTTTGTAGGTATTGATGAGCATATTTTAAATATATGATTTTTATTAAGATCCATATTTTACATTTGAAATTATTATGTTTTTAAATTTTATTTAAAAAACGAAGAGAGAGAAAAATGACGTGGCATTGTAAAATGGGAGTATATTTTACACAACCATTTCACACAAACTTATATTTTACGAGACAGCTGGAGACAAAAAAAATAAAAATTTACAAGTGTGAGAATCCGCAAATGAGACTCCCGGGTCTCGCTCCTGTCCTTGGGCGTCTGAAAAGTCGGAGAGGATTCCGTCGTTCCATTTGCTTCTTTTCGATTAAGTCTCTATATCGGGTGTCTCCCTATCATATTTCTAGATGCAAGGGGTTCGTTCAGAGTTTCCAGTACGTTTTACGAGAAAATGGACAAAAAGGGTTGTGTAAGAGAAAATGCTACAGATAAGCCTTTCTTTACACATTTGTCTACGAAACCGGGGTTCTATAGGGTTCGAAAACTATGTTACGGATTGGGAAGGTGTTAAGCACCCGTTCCGCCCTTTTGATCTCTAGTGGTCTTATATGTTTATTTTATGTTAAAAAACTTGGATGCTTTTACTGACAGTCTACTACTTTCTAAGTGAAAACCCTAATTTCTGAGAAAAGCGGGGAAAAAACCTTTGTGTTCCGAGATCCAATATTTAGTTTTAAAAGATGTAAATATAAGTGACAAAAGTTGTTTTACTTTAGAGAGAGTTTCTCGTATTATTTCTCAGATATCGACGATTTTTCTCGGATTTTGACTTCTTTTGAAAAAGTTTGGATCTTTGTATCGGGACTATTTTAATATGGAATTAGAACTCTTAAGGGGAGTTCTACCAGACATATCACAGTCTATGAAAGAGATAGGATATACCGGGTTTTTAATTCTTAAGTAGGTTTTACCGGTCCGGGTTTTGAAAACAGAATTTTATTCAGATGATAATGTACTTACTCTTCTGATTTTGCAAATGATTTTATCAGGGTCTTTTGTTTTGGAAGCAGTAGACTATTTATAACTTGGCAATAAATTCATTCAAATAAAACGTGGACAAAATAACAGAAGTAAAACAAGTACACAGATATCTAATGTTAAATACTATAAAAGACTTTTTTTACCTTCCCGACGAGGATAATAATAAGAAAGAAAATATAATACGGTAGAGAGATCTCCGGCGATAATAATCTTTTTCTTCTTCAGATATTTTCGAGAATTCGATTCCAGAGACGGGACACGTCGAGTGTTGAGAATAGATTCGATAATTCTTCAGAAATAAGACGATAATCGAGAATGCTTGACGAAAGATTAGAAAATCAGATATAAGCTAATAATTCTTCAATCCCAAATTGCTGTCCTTAAACCCTTGGGGTTGTTGGCCTATTTATAGTGGTGGAAAGAGTATGTCGCCGACATTTTCCCAAAAAGGGCATGTACGCGACAATGTGTACCATGTCACGCGACAAACGGCTGAAGTGATGTTTCTGACAGACTGATGTGTCAAAGAGTGGATGGTCTGGTGTCAGAGGGGATTGTCGCGCGACACAATGGAGTATGTCACGCGACATACTCCTTTGTCGTGCAACATTTCACTTTAAAAATAGGTTTGTTTGGCCAATAAACCCTTTCGGGTGCTCGGGTGGGTTCTGAACTCAAAAAACAGTACTTCTCGAAGGTCGTTAGGGTTTTTGCGAGGGTCACGGATCGGGGTGTCTATACACTCTTTCGACTCAAGCTCCTTGCTTGGAAGGAATTGAGGCGATTGGAAGAGACCGTGGTCCATGGCTTCCGTAAGAACTCTAAGGAAGTGTGTGTATGCAAAATGTGTTCCTGAATGCCTCCGAAGAGGGCTTGTGTTTGGTTTTACCTCCGGAGAGGGCTTTTGTTACCACATTGGCTCTTTCGAGGACTTTCGTTGCTACACTGTGCCTCTCTGGGAGGGTTTTGTTCTTCTTGCCTTATGTGGGAAGACTACCATTGCTACACTGTGCCTCTCTGGGAGGGCTTTTGATCTTCTCGCCTCAGGTGGGAGGACTACCATTACTACACTGTGCCTCTCTGGGAGAGCTTTTGATCTCCTGGCCTCAGGTAGGAGGACTACCATTGCTACATTGTGCCTCTCTGGGAGGCCTTTTGATCTTCGCGGCTCAGGTGGGAGGACTCCCATTGCTACACTGTGCCTCTCTGGGAGGGCTTTTGATCTTCTCGCCTCAGGTGGGAGGACTGCCATTCTTACACTGTGCCTCTCTGGGAGGGCTTTTGATCTTCTCGCCTCAGGTGGGAGGACTACCATTGCTACACTGTGCCTCTCTGGGAGGGCTTTTGATCTTCCCGCCTCAGGTGGAAGGACTACCATTGCTACACTGTGCCTCTCTGGGAGGACTTTTGATCTGTAAAAGAAATAAAATTGCCTCTAAGAGGGCTCGTGATTTGCCTCAAAAGATTACATATCTTGAGTTTTCGATACTTTTCATATTTGTGACATGATTTTCATAAATATGTTATACTAATACTATTTTTATATGTCAATTTCAAGGAAAACATTACCAGATATACCGCAGGATAAATATATCTATCAGTGAAGTAAAACTTGGGGGGGGGGGGGGGGGGGGGTAAGGTGCGCTTGGAGTGCAGGGTGGGTGCATGTTACCCTCCCACTTTTCATGTTGAGCTTTGTTTTGATTTTGGGTTTTTAGAGTACACTTTAAAATATTTGTTTTATCTTAATTTAATAAGGGTCTATGATCTTGTTTAATGTCACAAATATCTACATAGTTTAATTTGTTTTTTGAACATAATTAATATGTTATATCTCACAATAATACATATTTTGTTTAAATTATTGAGTATGTTGAAAATAATGTATTTTTAAAAAGTATAAAAGATGAGCAAGTGGGCTATCTTAGTTAGTAAGGTACTCATTCGAATTCACGAGAGGTCCTAAGTTCAAGTATCATCTGAGGTGAAGGATTTTCGTTATTATTGTATTAAAGGAAGTAGACTTGGATCTTCCTTCTTTTTTTTTTGTCAACAAGACAAATTGAACTATTAATTTGAAAAGAAATTAGTAATTTATATAATTTGACAAACAATATTCAACTAAAATATTAAAGGTTCACAAAAAAAATACAAAGTATCCCAATTTCTCTATTTATTAAACTGGAACAATTTTTTAATTTTTTTTATATTACTGGTCAATTTATTCCCCTGACTTAAATTCCTTGATTCGTTCCTGGAAACTATTGTATTTGTGGTAATTGTGATACTTTTTTCAATTTGATTGATGCTTCATGTTCACTTGTTTATGATGTCTTAATTTGCTTAACTTCTTCTCTTGCACTTTTAATTGCCATTTACTTCAGACGGTTAGCCTCTGTTTGGTAGAGCTCTTTTTTTTTCTCCAAATTTAAAAAATTCAACTCAAAAACATCTCTACTTTTACACTTTTTAAAAAAAAATTAACTTTACTTTCTCTCTCTAAAAAAACTTTTAAAACACTATAACTTAAAATTCAAAAGTCAAAATTAAATAAAAAATATATATTTAAAACATATTCATCGAGATCTATAAAATAATATCCATTTTGACTATTTTTTTAAAAAAAATTATAAAATTTTTAGTTAATTGAAAAAAACTCAAAAAAAACCAAATCCACTTTTTAACATATTTCTAAATTCTACCAAATATCATATTTTAAAAACCCAACTTAAAAACTCAACTCAAAACCTCTACAACTTTTCAACACTTTTAAAACACTATTTTTTTTTCAATCTCGCTCTTCAAAAAGAAAGTCACTATTTGCTTTATTTACTCCATCATCTCAAATTAAGAGTCGGTGTTTGCAGTTAACATTTTTTAAGGATAGGTATAATCCATCGTTTAGAACAAAATTTGTTTATTGCCCAGTGGTAGTTGGTCGGTAGTGGATTGTGATATGTTATTTTTATTTAATATTTTCTTTTTGTTAACATGTAATTAATAGTTTATTTGGTCGTGCATTTAGTATTCACCGATGAGTGGATGGCTTTGCTATATACTGAAAATCATGGAAAACTAAACAAAATTAATTGAATCAGCATGTCGACTTGGTTAGAGTTCGAATACTTTGGTTTGCAAGCTTAGGTTCAAATCCCACTGTCAATAGTCCGTTTTGGTGGGCGATCTATGAGAATCAATGTAAGTACTTGCTGGACCTTGTAATATGTCTTGCCTCGGGCATGGAGTAATCTCTCTGCACTTAAATGGAAAAAAAAGGGACCAACTCATTTAATACTTATTGGTTTCTTCCGAGAGGCTGGGTACGAGGAAGAGGATTATTGAAGTTTTTTGACACCATATATACTTCCAGTGAAAAAGAACAGTTGTTTTGTTTTAATTACTTCATTTAGTTTTTTGTCTGTACTCTAGTAATCTGTTAATTTTTTAATTTTTTTTAAACATGAAAATAGTTAATTATAGATTGAATAATTTAAGTTATTTAGGTATTTTCTGTTTTGTGCTTATATTGAAGTCTAAATGGTCAAAGTTAGAATATTTTGTTTGACAAGAAAGTTAGAATATTTAAAGAAGTATAGCTTTTATTTATGTCTTCTCTTTTCCCTTTAAAATTTCATAAATATTTTCTTTGTAAAGCATGATAAGCTTTACCGCGCACTACTAAAAAAAGAAACTGACATTGACACTGACACTGAAAAAAGCAAAGATAAAGCTTGAATTAGCTGTATCGATAGATCTTAGATACATATAATATCTAGAAATTACCCCTTTTTATGAAATTTGCACAAAAAATATGGACTGCAAAGTTCATATTGCAGTAAAATATGAACTGCAAAGTTCATATTGCAGTGAACTTTGCACTAAAAATATGGACTGCAAAATTTACATTGCAGTAAAATATGGACTGCAATATGAACTTTGCACTAAAAATATCGACTGCAAAGTTCACATTGCAGTGAAATATGGACTGCAAAGTTCATATTGCAGTGAAATATGGAGTGCAAAGTTCATATTACAGTGAAATATAGACTGCAAAGTTCATATTGCATTCCATATTTTAATGCATATTGGTATTTTTTAGTTTATTTTAAGAGTTGGGATGTCATTTTATAATTAAAAAAAAAGACACATGTCATATTATCAATAAAATAAAAAATAGGCCCTTTATTTAAAAAAAAATTTATTCATTGACTTTAGTGTGAAAATCTTTCTCTAATAAGCTTTTTTTTTAATTGCCCCTTAAATAATTGCTTAAAGATTAATATTATAATGTGTGGTGATTTTTCTTTTGGCAGACAAAAATCATGGCCCAAATCTTGGGACGAGAATTCTTGTCAAAGAGATAAAGAATCAAAGAGAAATTTAATGTGGGACCGAGGGAAAGAACAAGTGGGACCAGAAGTATTTTTATTTTTTTTTATTCGGGAGCATTGTCTCACGGGGTGTCCGGGTCAGCTTTTGCGCACCTCGACTAATCTCAGCTCACGTATAGTATTATTTGCGCTGGCCACAAATTGATTTGTTGTTGCCGGAAATCGACCTGGGGAGCTCCCAGTCGACCCCAGAGTTCGAACCTGAGATGGTTAGCCACTAGGCCACAGCTTGTGATTGCGACTAGAAGTAGTGCAGCAATTAATTGGTGATTTGCTTTGGAGCTACGCGCATTAACCCAAAATAATTTTCCCACTTTTGAATGAAAGAATAATTCAATGAATAGTTCAACAAGTTTTCTTTCTTTCTCACGAACTCCATATATATTCGCTTTATTCATACACTTCTCATTAATTGATATGTGCTGTTAAAGAAGTGAAGTTAATTAGTTATCATATCTTCTCTCTACTTAATAAATTCCTTTTCTAATTCAAGTGCCAATGCATCCATTTATCAAGTATGTTATGTTATGTATATATATCCTTGTTCATGATGATTCGCGCCTTAATTCATTCGTTTCCTTATTCCTCCATATGTCACTCAATTACAACACTGCTATTTTTCTTCCCGCAATAAATAACTGGTTTATATATTCTAAACAATATAACCTAATAATAATAATAATAATAATAATAATAATAATAATTTGTAAATGTGTACAATTGAATGGAGGAATAATTTGAATAGCCCGCTTATAATTCTTTCTCATAAATCCCATTTTCGGTTTAGATTTGTTGATTATCTCTTTTGTTAAACAAGTGAAGTGAAGTTCAATTCATTATATCATCTCAGTTTCTTTTTCTGATTCAAGAGACCTATCCATCAGGTATATATGTATGTTATATATGTTATGTATATATGCTTGTTTTTATATGATGAAGTTTAATTAATTATCTTATCAATTTCTTATTCCTGGTTGAGTTACTTCACTCCACTCTTTTTCTTTCTGCTATATCAATTAAAATTTTGATTCTGATGTAAATTCATTGTTTAATTTTTGTAAGAATAGTTCATTTTAATTTTCCTTGAAAACTGAAAAAAGAGGAAGGGACTTATCTTTTACTAGCTCCCCCATCCCAAATAAGAGTTATAGTTAAGATTCAAGAATTTAAAAGTCTCGCATTGACTTTGATACTTTTTAATAAAATACTAATTGCAGCTTAATCACGATCAAGAAAGCAATTATTTTCTACATATTGTGAGATTTAGTAAAAAAATTATGTCTCCAAACAGAAATGAAACTATATACAAAAAGGAAAGTGAGACTATTAATTTGAGACTTAGGAAGTAACTTATTTATTATTGTGAAATTTAATATCTTGATTTTGTACCAAGAGAATAAAACTATTAATTTGAGATGGAGTGAGTATTGATTTGTTGCTCCATCACTACATAGAAAGGAAGTGTTTAATATTATCCTCTCATGTTTCTTTTCTTTTTTTCCCTATATTTTCCATTCAGGACAAAAAAAATGAAAAAATAAACATAGAAAGAGGGGAATTAGAAAGAGAAGGCAAATAAGAAGGAAACTAAAAGAACTGACATATGAGTGGATGGGCAGAGTTCACAAGTTTGAACTTGTGCCAAATCTTAATTATTATAATAAAGAGTTATGAGTTCACTTTTTTTTTTGTAACCTCAAATTAACTGGCTCATAATCTTTTAAAACATAATCAATGTTACAAATTTTACGATGGTAAATGAATTTTACTATTGACCATATTAATTAATTAGACTGAAATTAGTATCTTCTTAAAAAATGCACCAAACCAGAATCCAAACCGTTTATGTTCTATTTTTTAAATATAATAACATGCTTGCCAAACCGTTTATGTTCTAATTTGTTAAATATAATAACATGCTTGTGCAAAACCATATAGCCTTTTAGAAAGAATGGAGACCTTACCTTTTTACGTTATATCTCTTTACGATAAATCCTCATTTTTCTCCTCTTTGTTTTGTTTGCCATTGTTTCCAAGTGCTGATTATCTTTTCTGGTAAGGAGAAGTGAAGTGAAGTAACTCTACAGCTCCTGTTTCTAATTCCACAGACCAATCAGTACATGCTTGGGTTTTATGCTTAAATTTTTCTTTATTTCTAGTTTTTTTTCCCTTCTCTAAGTCTCTTTCTTGTGAACAATACAAATCCAATAGAGATCGAGGGAATGGAATCAAGAAACCTCCCAAAAGGGACGCAAGGGCCAATGTCACTTAGCTAACACCCTTAGGCAGAGCTTCTCATTGCCTTTGGTTATTTGTGTTTATGTCATTCTCACTTTTGAGATTTGGTTCCATTATAACACTAATTTCTAAAAAAAATAAAAAAAAAAAACAAAACAAAAACAAAACTTTTGTTAGGAGTTGTTCATTTCGATTTTGATTGAATAGAAGAAGAAAGAAAGAGATTATATAGAAAGGTTTATTATCCCATCCTTCTTTTTCTCTATTATCCCAAATTAAAAAAAGTAACAGGAAAGAAAGAAAATCGAAATTGAAAGAATTGAGGAATGAGTTGGTGCGCAAACTTCTATTTGGAACACGGGCTAAGGCCATCTCCAATGATGTTTCTACACAAGCAAATTTCTATGATGGAAATGAATAATAGAAAAAATCTTCTTCAATGGGCATTTCTATCCCCATTTCTATCCTAGGTGGAAGTCTAGTAGGATTGGGAATTTCTATCACCATTTCTACATGTAGAAATGGTGATAGAAATTTTCTATGTGACATAACAAATTTTTATTGGTTGTTGTAGATTCACTAATTCTCTCTCTTCATTAAATAGGGGACAAAGTAAGGAAGAAATTGAACAATAGAAATTACCATTGGAGACCATATTTTCTATCCTTCTACACCAATGCAAATATATTGCCAATAGATATAGAAATATTATAAAATAATATTGACACAGAGAATAAAAATGCAAAAATAGAAAACACCATTGGAGATGGCCTAAGTCATAACTACGAATTCTTATGGTACATGATTGTGTGTATATGTGTGAGCACGTGCCACCATGTAATGATCGGGTTTTTTTTAAGAGATTTGTGCTTTCTTCTATTAGTCAAAGGAAAACATAAGAGTAAATAAAGGGGTCGAATTGCTACGTGATCAGTTCAGAAGCCTTTTAGAATTTCACATCCAATGAGATAGCTATTATGAAAATTGAATTTCAGAAAGGATTGATGGGTGGCTCAAAATAAGAAACAAAAAAAATACTACAATCCTAATTGGCTCGACTTCCACTAATGAAGGAAACAAGTCCTAAATATCATATAACCTATTATTATCTTCAATTTAGTGAAAAGGTAGTCAACTCCCCTTGACTAACCCAAAAGGTAGCAACTAATAATCTAAGCACAGGTATTCATGCTCTAATATTCGGATAAGTCCAATGTTGAATTCCATAGGGATATCAAGGTTTCATTAAAAGAATATTATAGTCATTTTTCCTTTCGAAAAAATGAAAAGATAAAAATAAAAAGAAAAGTTGGCAAATGAGTTTGGGAAAAGGAAAGTAGACAAACGCCCTAAATTGTCTGGGCAAAGCTAATCTAATCCTATAATGCAAAGAAAGAAAATCTACAAGTGGAAGTTGTTTACCTAAAAGGCTTTCTTAAAATGCACTATGGCAACATGTAAATAAAATTAAATAAAAAAATAAAATTAAAAGAGCATGCAAGCATACAAAAATGATAGCTAAAATGAATTTCAAACAATAGGAAACATGCGCCAGGGCATCGATAGCTAACAAATGCGAATTGCGAAACCAGACTAATCAGGTGATCCGAACTGTGGTTTATATTTGAATTTCAACCAAAAATCAGCCTTAGGCTTTCCTACCATCAAACTATATATATACTAACTAGAGCGTATGATGATTTATGCATGACAATAACCATATAGGCCAATAATTAGCGATCGAATCCAATGGTGAGACTTTTGACTTCTAAAAAAATGATATTAAGCCTAGTATTGCTAATACAAGATGAAAAGAAAAAGAAATTTTTATAATATTAATAAAAAACTTTAACGAAACACATGCTCAAATTCAAATAAGTTTAAACGTGATTAAAAGAAAAATCCGATTCAAACGGGTGGCGAAAGCCAAACGAGCATTCCAGATATTATGCAGAAAATTGTAAAAATCGAAGATCTGACTAGTTTAACAACATAATAACTTAAAATGATTCAAGAGCAGCCAATAGCTTATGCATATATGAATCAAATCAGTCAGTAACAATACTTGTGCATTCATAATGATAGAATTAAGAATATTCAACAAGAAGATTAATTAAATAAGAATAAAAACTAGGGTTTTACCATAATGTATCTACAGTTCGAATCGAAAAGCTTGAAGAGCGAGAAGTAAATCTGAAATCATTCCTCCTCTAGACTCTAATACACTTACATTTATGCTCTCGCCTCTCGCCATTTTTCCTACGAGAATAATTGATGAAAACTATGTCGCTCTCTGTCTACTGCTCTCCAGACCTAATCTTCTTTCACTTCTGCTTGATATAGTCCATGAATTGGCCTTAGCTAATGGGTCAAGTCATGGTCTTCGGGTGTGGGCAGAATCAAAATCAAAAATTGAAATTTTGGGCTTTTAAAGGTATGATTGATCCTGGCATGTGGATCGATCCTAGGGCTAGGATTAATCTTGGCATCAAGTCTTCGTCTTCCATCAATTTTGCTACACTTTTCCACTTCTTGTTGCTTTGATAGGCTTCTAAGGCACTTTGGTATTTGGTGGACCTCTTGGACTTCAGTTTTCACGTCATGCTCATGATTTGGGGGTTATTTGTGGTTTCGTCCTCCTCTTTTCACTAGGAATATGCAGGAATTCCCTTTAGAAAAGTCTTTTCGTGCTTGTCTACACTCGAACCTCCTTCTATCAGCAATTCTCATTTGTTTAACACAAATACTATGCAAAGCGTAAGCTAAATTCGCATGCAACTTATGAGTTTTAAGAAATAAACTAATGCAAATTGAGCCTCTAAAACACTATGTATAATGTAAATTGCAGGCTCACTCATCTCGACAACAACGCCATTTTATAGGAAGCTATCTTCGTTACCTAAAATATCTCCAAAAACCTCCGTGTACCTACAAAATGTTATTAACATAAATAATTGTAGCATGTGTCAAATCCACAAGAATTGTTTAGGAATCAATGAACACGAAATTGAGAAAAATTAATTTGGAATAAAAACCATTTTTTTATATTTGAAAAATGTTTCAGCTTTAGCTAGGAAAGATTTAACGCTAGTAATAAAAAGAAAGTAAAGAAGTTTGAAAGGCAAATCATGGATAAGAATCCACTACAAATTATCAATAGATATAAAAAGTTATAATATTGCACATATATATACACCCCAAATAAATTATGTACAAATTTGATTAAATGGAATCATTTATGGTATGTAGAGTGAACCCAAAAACTAATTAAATAGTATTTGACAATTTATTCGTTTATAAGAGATTTTTCATTTCAAGATCCATATTTTCTTCTTTTAGAAACAATAATAATATGAGATTGTCACTTACTCATATTAATACTCAAACTAGAAGATAATTTTGGAAAATATAATGAACTCATGAAAATCTTAAGATATTTAGCTCATCTATTAAATCAAATGTAAAAGCCAAAGGTATATAGATCACGTTTGGTATGTACTGTAGTCTAAAGATCTTATTTAAGAGAAATAAAAAATGAGTATAATTATGCAATACTATAAAATTCTAAATCACAAATGAAAATTGGTTTCATTTAATTACATTTTCCCATTAATCTAGCTAACCACAACTATTTTTCCATCATTGCTAGATATTTATGTCAACTTTGCCTTTTTGCAAATTTTTTAATCTAGCTAACCACAACTATTTTTCCATCATTGCTAGATATTTATGTCAACTTTGCCTTTTTGCAAATTTTTTAATACGGGAAATCAAGATTTACTAATCCTTACTTAACCTAGGGGTCGGAATTGATACGATAAAAACTGAAACTGATCAAAACTGATCCGAAAAAAATTGTTTTAATTTTACACATTTAAATATAGAAAATCGGAAATACTGAAAGTAGAAATATTGAAATTAGAAATACTTAGTGCCTTCTTTGGGTTGGTTTTAGTTTTAATGTCTCAAAAATCAAATTTCGAAAAATATCAAACCGGAAATACCAAAACTTAGAATACCAAAAATACGGAACCAAAAGTATCAAAAATAAGGGTAAATAATAGATATATTAGATCAACTATATTATTTTAAGACAATGTAATATTATTCTATTATAGAATATCTTTGGCTTTATATATTATTTGTATACTTGTAAATTTTATTCATAGAATGCTATATGTGTGATTATAAATTCATCTAAAGGTATAGCAAGATATTCTAAGATTAGTAGTATACTTATTGTTGTTGGTTCTAAATTTTTAATTTTTTTTAAATTTTAATTCTTTTATGTTAATAAAGTCATTATAATTCATATATAAAGATATAAATGAAATAATATACTCGTATTCTTTGCATTGAGAAAAAATATCTAAATATAAAATTAACTATATATACCAAAAAAAGAGAAATAGATAAATATCGAAAATATACTGAAAAATACTGAAAAAAAACCTAAAAATTCTGAAAAACCACATGGTATGGTTTTGAAAAACCAAATCTTTGCAAAAGAGAGAATCATAGAAAGATAGAAAAAGGAAAAAGAAGAAGTGTGCCCACAAGTCACACCCATCTGTCGTTGTTTGGTGGGAGCTACAACCTAATAATGTTCCTGCTTTTTTAAGTGGAATTGGATGAATAATTGATCAATACCCCTGCCTTTTTATTTATAATTCTCATAATTTGTTTGCGTTCAAGTTCTTGTGGTGCTGAGAGTTGTTGAAGAGGCGAGGTGAAGTGAAAGTTGATTAATTATCTTCCTTTTCTAATTTAAGAGATCCATCCAACCATTCGGTATGTTTTGTTATATGAATGTTTGTTCTTTACGAAGATACTCTTCAATTTTGGCTATTTATCTTCTCAGTTCCTTTAATTACCTTTCTGTTTTTAGTTACTCTAATCCGCTGTTTTTTCTTTCTTTAATCTCAATTATGTCTTAAAAAGACATAGAACTAGGCGGCTCGAAAAAGCAAAGCAATTATCTTATCTCATGTCTTACTATTATGTTGTTATAGAATTTTTGTTTTCAAAAAAGTATTCAACTCATATATTATTCATGTCTTCTTTAGTTTCATGCTTCTACATTTTTTAGGGTTTTTTTTGTAGGCAAAATTTAGGGTTTACTTTTTTCGCAAATTAGTATTTGACCCAATATTCTAAAGGTCTTTTTATTATCTCTCTAGTTTGTACCATTTATTTTTGGAATTCAAATTTTAATTGAGCTTAAATTTAAAAACGAATCAATAAATCACTTAAATTTAAAATGTTACCCAGCCTAAATTATAGGAAGATAAAAGATTCTGAAAAAAACAAGTCAAAGAAGGACATAATAGGAAAATCACAAGAGCTTATAATTAAAATTATTAAAAACATTAACCAAAAATAAAATTCTTAAGTATCAAAACTTTTGGCCTAAAAAATAAGAATCGGAATGATCTACGCTAAAAAGAAAATGATTCAAATATTTTGGGTTAAAAACAAAAGGTTCCTTAAAATATTCAACTCTATTAGATTTTGAACTCAAGCTTTGAGTTAACAAATGTAACTTCATTGCATTGAACCAATACTTGAATCCATCCCAAAAAAACGAAAAAGAAAAAAGAAAACCCAATACTTATTTCATTTTGTAATTTTCCACAATAAATAACATGACGAATATAGAAAAAGTATGTACATGCACCAATGTCTAGTTTATATAATGCCTATTACAAGCCAGCCCGATCAGCAATCGACCCAAGACCGATCAACTTGACTGGTTGACTAATACTCCTTTAATCTCAAATTAAGAATCAATGTTTTATTTTCACATTCATTTTTAAGAATATGCTAATTTCCAGATAGAGAAAATGAGTTGGAGGACCTTTCAAAATTATGTTTAAGTTACGAAACTAAACTTTATCATACTCATGAATCTTTATCCACTAAAAAGACGCACTCGTTTCTTATGAGTAGTCAATTATACCTTTACTATTTTTTATCTTCTTACATCCATGGGTATTGGGTGATCATCATGTCTCACAAACAGCCGGCTACTGCCTCAACGCACGTCCCAAATTAAGAAAGGCGATAATTACACATGTCAAAACACTTTATAACACTCTAACAATGCTTGGCCGTATAAGGTTGAATCAGTGTATTTTTTATTTTATTTTTGTTCCTAACAATAGCTCGGCCTTATTGCGCCTAGGTAATGTGCACATATTCGGTGCAATAGGACTTAGTAAATGAGATGGAGTGTTACCGAGTAAAGTAGTGTGAGAAATTAGCACCACTTCAAATTAAGACTTAATTTTTTAAGAATAAACTTTTTAAAGTTTTTTCTGTGATAAATCTTTACCACTAGTGACAAAGAAATGTAAAAATAAAAAATCAGGGGCTAAATGAACGGACAAGAATTCCTGTCAAAGTGCCAAGATTTAAGGGGAGAATTATTATGCAGGACCAAACTTTCGCAAATAAAAAAAAATTTAATGGAAAAGGAAAAGGAAAAGGAAAAAAAAAACGAAGTGGGACCACAATCATTTGTTATTGCTTGGTTGGTGGGAGCTACAATATGATAATTTTCCTACTTTTTGAATTGGATGAATAATTGAATAACCCGCATTTTTTAATTTAATAATATTCTTTCTCATATACCTTAATTTTTTCTTGACATTTGCTTTTGCTATACTTCTTACAGGTGAAAGTGCTGATTATCTTTGCTGTTGAAGAAGAAAAGTTTAGTTATCTCTATTATATTGTTCCTTTTTCATATATATTTAAAAGACCTATTCATCAGGTATAAATGTTATGTGTTTATACATTTATATATATATATATACTACGAATAACTCGTGCTTACGGCATTTCAATGTAATTGAGTGGTCCGACCTTTGGGATAGTGTGTGAAAGAGAAGTGAGAAGGTTTGAGAAAGAGAGAAGTAATGAAGGTGAGAAAAGAAATATATATTTTCCTATAGTAGAGAGAGAATGAGGGTTAATTTAAAATTTGAACCGAAGACGACATATCCACCGTTCAAATTAGTATATTCAATCCGGGACCTACAAAGTTTTATTTCTTATACATTTTCCCTTCTACTTTCTTATATAGATAGTTTTTACCCTTAAGTTTTGGCTTTTCATTTTCTTTATTTGTCAGTTACTTCACTCCACAGTTTTTCCTTATTTAATTGCTGTTAAATTTTTTGATTCCGTTATAACTCTCTTGTTTTACTTTTTTGATGATATTTGCACATTTTAGTTTTCATTGAACTGAAGAAAACATAGAGAGAGAGAGAGAGAGATGAGAAGAGAAGGGGCTTTTTATTACTCAGTCTCAAATTAATTTTAAGTGTCCTAATTTAATTTTAGTTATATATCTTTTAAGAAAAATATTAATTTTAACTTAATTAATGATGAAGAATATAACTTATTTTTTACATCCCGAAAAAGAAAGTGGTCCTCTTGGTTCGTGAAAGGAGTATCATTCAGTGACTACATAGAGAAAATTAGTTGTAAGACTTTCTTTCAAAAATATATTTAAGTCAAGAAACTTAAACTTCTTCACACCGATGAATCTTGATCTACTAAAAAGATGACTTGTTTTTTTATGAATAGTAAAATTATACTTTTACTAATTTTTTATCTTCTTGTATCCATGGGTGATTGGGTGATCATCACGTCTCACAAAAAACTGGCCATTGCATCAACACACATGCCAAATGAAATGCGGCGCAAATTACACACATCAAAATATTCTATAACATTTTAATATTAGCTTGGCTGTATAAGACCAAGTCAGTGTATTGTTTTTGTTCCCAACAATGGCTTGTCCCTACTGCGTCAAGGTAATATGCACATATTCGATACAATAAAACCGAGTAAATGAGATAGAGTGTTACTGAATAAAGTGATATGGATAATTAGAGCTGCCTCAAATTAAGACTTAATTTTTGAAAGAGTCAACATTTTAAAGTTTCTTATGTTATAAATATTTACTGCTAGTGACAAAGAAATGTAAAAATAAAAAATAATATAAAAAATCAGTGCTAGTGACAAAGAAATGTAGAAATAAAAAATAATATAAAAATTGTGGGACTAAACGAACGGACAAGAATTCCTGTCAAACAGACAAGATTTAAGTGGAGAATTATTACGCAGGGCCAAACTTTTGCAAATAAAAAAAATAAAGAAAAAGAAAAAAGACAACAGTAAGGAAAAGGAAAAGGAAAAGGAAATTAAAAGAAGAAGTGAGACCACAACCATTTGTTATTGGCTTATTGCTTGGTTGGTGGGAGCTACAATATAATAATTTTCCTACTTTTTGAATTGGATGAATAATTGAATAACCCACTTTTTTTAATTTAATAATATTCGTTCTCATAAACCCCAATTTTTCCTTGACATTTGCTTTTGCTATGCTTTTTACAGGTGAGGTGCTGAATATCTTTGCTGGTGAAGAAGAGAAGTTTAGTTATCTCTATTATATTGTTCCTTGTTCATATTCAAGAGACCCATTCATCAGGTATAAATATTATGTGTATATACATATATATATATATATATATATATATTTATCCTTAAGTTTTGGCTTTTCCTTTTCTTTATTTGCACTTCACTTCACAATTTTTCTTTCTTTAATTGCTGTTAAAATTTTTGATTCCGTTATAACTCTATTGTTTTACTTTTGTGATGTTATTTGCACATTTTAGTTTTCATTGAATAGAAGAAAACAAAGAGAGAGAGAGAGAGAGAGAGAGAGAGAGAGAGAGAAAAGGAGATTTTTATTTACTCATGTCTCAAATTAATTTTAAGCGTCCTAATTTAATTTTAGTTATATATCTTTTAAGAAAAATACTAATTTTAATTTTATTAATGGTCAAGAATATAATTTATTTTTTACATCTCAAAAAAGAAAGTGGTCCTCTTAGTTCGTGAAAGGAATATTATATCATTAATTCAGTCACTATGTAAAAGGAATGTGTTTAAAATTATTGCCTCCTTTAATTTTGTATATTTTCAGCCAAAAGAAAACAAATGTAAGTAAAGAAAAAGGAGGAAGTAGAAAGAGAAGGCAAAAATTAGGAACAAGAGAAGGTGGAAGTGAAAAGGTGGCTGGCAAACTTCTAATTTCAGCTTGCAGAGAAATTTTAATCTGTGAATTATTATATAATATAATATAATATAACATGTTTCTTCTGTCTCTAAATGAGAGTTGTATTTTTCTCTTTAAACCTTAAAGGACGGAAATTAGGTTCCAAAATTCGAACAGCAATGAAAGTGGGCAATATATATATATATATATATATAATTTTAAGTGAGAAGGGGCTTTTTATTTACTCATGTCTCAAATTAATTTTTAAGTGTCCTACTTTAATTTTACTTATCTTTTAAGAAAAATACTAATTTTAACTTAATTATTTTTTTTTTTTAAATTAAGGGAGGTCTAAGTCTCTCCCTTAATCCTACAAATAAAGGAAAACCCTCCCCTCCCACCCCCATGAGTCGAACCCTTGACCTCAAGGCAAGGGTGGAGGTTGCCTACCACTGGGCCAACCCCTCTAATGGTCAAGTATCTAACTTATTTTTTTCGTCCCGAAAAAGAAAGTGGATCTCTTAATTCGTGAAAGGAGTATCATTCAATCACTACGTTAAAGGAAGGTGTTTAATTCTCCCATTTTTGAATGAAAGATTAATTGAATGAATAGCCCAGCAAGTTTTTTTTCTTTCTTTCTCATAAACCCCATATATATATATATATATCTAGAAATTAGGTAGAAGGGCTTATTATACATTGATTTTTACCAAAAATCCAATGAATAATATTTTTTTGAATGAAGGGCCTATTTTTAATTGGTAATTTGAATGAAGGGCCTATTTTTAATTGGTAATTAGTGTAAGATGCCTATTTTGTTTTATATTTTAAATGAATGTATTTGAATAAATTTAAATATCATTTAATTAATAAAAACATGTTATGTATTACCTAAATTACCCCTTTTAATGAAATTTTCACAAAAAATATGGACTGCAAAGTTCATATTGCAATAAAATATGAACTGCAAAGTTCATATTGCAGTGAAATATGTATTGCAATATGAACTTTGCACTAAAAATATGGACTGCAAAGTTCACATTGCAGTAAAATATGGACTGCAATATGAACTTTGCACTAAAAATATGGACTGCAAAGTTCACATTGCAGTGAAATATAGACTGCAAAGTTCACATTGCAGTGAAATATGGACTGCAAAGTTCATATTGCAGTGAAATATAAACTGCAAATTTCATATTGCAGTCCATATTTTAATGCATATTGATATTTTTTTAGTTTATTTTAAGGGTTGGGATGTCATTTTATAATAAAAAAAAAGACACATGTCATATTATCAATAAAATAAAAAATAGGCCCTTTATTTAAAAAAAAATTATTCCTTGGCCTTAGTGCGAAAATCTTTCACTAATAAGCCCTTTTTTTTAATTGCCCCTATATATATTTGAATGGTGTTCTGCTTTATTTTTACACTAATTGCTATCATTATCGATCTGTGCTATTAAAGAAGTGAAGTTAATTAGTTTAGTTAATTTCTCTCTGCGGCTCTACTTAATTCCTTTTCTAATTCTTGTGCCCATCCATCCGTCCATCCATCTATCATGTATGGTATGTTATGTTATGCATATATATATATATATTCTCGTTTATGATGATCCGCCCCTTAATTCTGCCATTTCCCTATTACTCGATTTGTTACTCAATTACTTCACCCTGCTATTTTTCTTTCCGCAATACATAATTGGTTTATATATGCTAAACCATATAGCCTTGATTAATTATAATAATTTGCAATGTGTTCAATTGAACAGAAGAATAATTTGAATAGCCCGCTTATAATACTTTCTCATAAACCCCATTTTTCACTTCAGATTTGTTTGTGCTTTGCTTCCTCTTATATATGGTGCATTGGTGCTGCTAATCTCTGCTGTTGAACAAGTGAAGGGAAACTTAATTCATTATCTCATCTCTGCTTCTTTTTCTAATTCGAGAGACCCATCCATTAGGTATGTTAATTATATATATATATGCTTTTTATTTTTTAAGATGAAGTTTATTAATTATCTTCTCAGTTTTTTATTCATGGTCGAGTTACTTCACTAGTATATTTCTTTCTGCAATATTAGTTAAAATTTTGATTCCGTGTAACTCCATTGTTTAAATTTTGCATGAATTATTCATTTTTGTTTTCCTTGAAAATAGATAAACGGACAATTAAAAAAAAGGTTCTATTGGAGAATGATTTTCACACTAAAGCCAATGAATAATTTTTTTTAAAATGAATGGCCTATTTTTTATTTTATTGATAAGATGACATGTGTCTTTTTTTTTCATTGCAAAATCACATCACAACCCTTAAAATAAACTAAAAAATACCAACATGCATTAAAATATGGACTGCAATATGAATTTTGCAATCCATATTTCACCGCAATAGGAACTTTGCAATCCATATTTCTGGTGCAAATTTCATATTGCAATTCATATTGCTGTCCATATTTCACTGTAATATGAACATTGTAGTCCATATTTTACTACAATATGAACTTTGCAGTCCATATTTTTGGTGCAAAGTTCATATTGCAGTCCATATTTCACTGCAAAGTTCATATTGTAGTACAAATTTATGTGCATAGTTTCTCTGTTTAACTGCAATATGAACTTTGCAGTCCATATTTTTGGTGCAAAGTTCATATTGCAGTCTATATTTTACTGCAATATGAACTTTACAGTCCATATTTCACTTCAATATGAACTTTGCAGTCCATATTTTTTGTGCAAATTTCATATTGCAATCCATATTTTACTGCAATATGAACTTTACAGTTAATATTTTTGGTGTAAAGTTCATGTTGTAGTCCATATTTCACTGCAAAGTTCATATTGCAGTACAAATTTATGTGCATAGTTTCTCTGTTTCACTGCAATATGAACTTTGCAGTCCATATTTTTGTGCAAAGTTCATATTGCACTCTATATTTCATTGCAAAGTTCATATTGTAGTACAAATTTATGTTCATAGTTTCTCTGTTTCACTGCAATAAAAACTTTGCAGTCCATATTTTTTGTGCAAAGTTCATGTTGCAGTCCATATTGGTACAAAGTTCATATTTCACTGCAATATGAACTTTGCAGTCCATATTTTTGGTTTTAAACCTAAAAAGGTATGATTGGAACTTGATAAAAATAAGAACGAGGTAATAGATAAAATGTTTTTATTAATTAAATGATATTTAAATTTATTCAAATACCTTCGTTTAAAATATAAAACAAAATAGGCCTCTTACACTAATCACCAATTAAAAATAAGCCCTTCATTCAAAAAAATATTATTCATCGGATTTTTGGTAAAAATCAATATGTAATAAGACCTTCTACCTAATTTCTATATAGAAAATAGAGGAAGGGACTTATCATTTACTCCCTCTATCCCAAATAAGAGTCATAATTGAACTTTACTACATTTTAGGAATACAATAATTAGTTGTCAAGAATATAGATTATATCCTATTAATAAATTAAATGTTCCACATAGACTTTGCTATTTAAAACGAATGTGTAATATATAATTTGACAAATAATAATCAACTAAACTATTAAAGTTTCATAAAAAATTGTCACAGAATATCATAAATCCTCTATTTATTAAGCCATAATTTATTTATTTTAGGGATTTTTGGACTTTGCACCCCACATTTTGACCCCTAGTTTGAGATTATAGCCCATGTTTTAAATTCTTTGACTTTGCACCTCGCTGTTAATATTTTCTGTTATGTCCCATTAATTAATCTTTCTTTGGACCATCGTGCCTTTATGATCCAACAGCTTGGTCTTCAATAATTTTCCATGGTGCGAAGGGTATAAAAACCTCTGCTATCCAAATCTGTAGATAGATGCTCAGTTAAAGCTAAATACACTGCAATTGAGTATATTCAAATAATAATAAAAGTAGTACGAACCTTTTTTAGACTGTCTGTTGTTGGAGAAAGTATAGTCGGTGCAATTAAATGTATTCATGTCAAACTTGTTTTGCTCTGTTTTGGAGAAGTGCATAAAAAGAATTAAAGTTAAATACACTACAACTAAGTGGATTCAAATAATGAAAAAAGAACTACAAACCTTTTTGAGATAGATTGTTGTTGGAGAAAGCAGGAATGGAGCAATTTAATGGATTAATGTCAAACATGTCTTGCTCTGTTTTCGAGAAGTACATAAAAAGACCTAAATTTGCTATGTTAATGAAGATTTGATAAAGTTTCTAGTCCATGATGTTAAGAGGAATAAACTAACGTAATAATTTTATGATACGTGACATTTTCCATGGCTTTGCGATTCTATTATATTCTTCATGACATATCGAAACTTGAGGAATCGTATTTAAGAAGGATCCTATACTTCATCACTATTATCCCATTTCGTGTTAAAATCCTCAAACCATTAAGGGGAAAATATGTGTGGTCATTCCTTTATCAAAGACTCCTTATAGGAAAATCTTGTTGTTCAAATTAATTGAGTTGTTTCTCATAAGTAGATTCTCTTAACAAAACCCACAAAACCCAAATCCCCAATCAATAAAATTGAAAAACCAAAAGAGAATTGAATTTAATGATTAATTGATTATTTAAAAGAAAGATACCCATTTGTTGATTATGTGGAGCAATGGAAATTTTGGAGGCCATATCTTCTTATTCTTTCTTTGCTTTCTATAGCCACCCTCTTTCTTTACAAAATTTTTTCTTTCTCTCTCTGCAAATTTTTCTCCTCCTTTTTCTAATCTTTGAAATTGGAGTAATTTTTTTTTAATTATGAGAGAGAAAAGAAAGGGGGTAATATATATTACCATTCTAATTTTTGAATGCCTTCACTCTGGTTTCAACGACCATATACTCCAAGCCATTGGATCATAAGGGCAGGCTGGTTTAAAGAAAGATTCATTAATGGAACATAACATAAAATACTAATAGCAGGGTGAAAAGTCAAAGGATTTAAAACATGGGGTACAATCTCAAAATAAGGGTTAAAATGTGGAATGCAAAGTCCAAATTTCCCTTTATTTTAATTATTACGGTTTAATTTATAACCCTTATGACTTGAATTCCTAGATTCGTCCTTGGAAACTACTGGTATATTAGGAAATTGTGATGCTTTTTTTTTTAAATCAATCAACGCTTCACGTTCACTTATTTATTATGTCTGTAATAACCCAAAAAATATCACACATCAGTAGTTTAATGGGAAGTTCCTTAGTATATATGTGGGTGCAATGAACCCAATTTACAACTTGGGTTAGCCATTTTGGGAGAGAACCTGGGTGGTTACAGATGGTATTAGAGGGGACCTAGGACCACTACCACGTGACGAGCGGATATTGTGGGTTTGGTTTGTGCGGCTGATGGCGAGCCGAGATTGATTGTGTGCCATCCCTGCCTAATTATGACGTTAGAATTTAACAGGGGGAGATTGAAACGACCCAAAAAATATCCCACATCGGTAGTGTAATGAGAAGTTCTTTGGTATATACATGGGTTCAATGACCCTAATTTACAATTTACAAGTTGGGCAAGTCATTTTATGAGAGAACTTGACTGGATACATAATTGTAACGACCAAAAATATTCCACATTAGTAGTATAATGGGTAGATCCTTGGTTTATATGTACCTACTTAGTACCCAATTAGCAGGAGTCATTTTTGGGAGTGACTTGGTGACTCCCGCCAAAAGTAAAACTGCCACCAAAAATAAGGAGTCCTTTTTGGCCGGGAGTGTCTTGGTGACTCCCGCCAAAAGTAAAACTATGCGATTCTGTGACAAAACGGACAATATATTGTTAAGTTCGGGACCGGGTCATTACAATGTGTAATTAGTAGCATTTGGTTCGTAGTGAACTGGCTAGGATTGGTTAAATTTTTAGTTTATTTTTCAATTTTTTATTTATGTGTAATTAGTAGTGTATTTGATCATGCATTTAGTTAGAATTCATTGATGAGTGCATGGCACTGCTATTGAAAATTGTGGAAACCTAAACAAAATTATAAGTAGGTTAAGGGTAAAGATTATTAATGGTCAAGAATATTTAAAGAAGTACACTTTACTTGCTTTTATTTTTGTGTAATTTTGCCTTTTTCTTATTCCTAACTTTTATATATGGCTGGCCCTTTGGTTCTCTAAGATTATTGTAACAAATAGGGTGAATCAAATAGAGGCTATAATTAGCCAAAAGGCTTTATTAAGATAAAATAAAAAATGTACAAAAGGGTGGATCTAGAATTTTTGGTTGAATTCAGCTAACATTAAGTCCAATTCTAAAAAAGAAAAAATTATATCTTTTCACATCAAACTTAAAAAAAAACCCATAAATTTTTTATAAAAATTAAATTAAATACTTAGAAAAATAAATTTCAACGTTGATATCAGAGGACCTCTTAAAAGAAGTATACACATTAATCTTCCAGCTTATGATGATACTTGTCTTCTCTCTTTTTCCCCATCAAATTTCACTCATATTTTTCTTGTAAAGCATGCATATATATATATACACTACAACAAAATTATTTTCAAGTGACAAAAAGATTTTGTCACAAAAATTAAGGGTTTTATATATATATATATATATCACAATCACACTAGTGACAAAATATTTCGTCATGATATAATCACTAAAAGTTACTGGTGACAAAAAAAAAATGCATTTTCACTACAACAAAATTACTTTCAAGTGACAAAAAGATGTATGTTTGTGTGTGTTTTTGTTTGGTGCTTAATATAATACTAGTTTTTGTGTATGTGCGTTACACATTATTTTAGTGCTTGACAAAAGTTATTAAGTCTATTAATGAATATGTATATACCAAGAATTGAATAGTTATTATGAAGTGGGAAATAAAAATAATAACAAATAAATAGAAACATATTAATAATTATAGGAAAATCATAGAATCGGTCCACTATTGAAAAACATTGTAAATATATGATAAAAATGTGTCGCGTTGAATTATTTTAGTAAATGGGATTTTTTTCCCAACATTAAACATAACTTTAAATAAACAAATACGTTTTAGAATATATGAATTAATATAAATTTAATTTATAATTTTAAAAGCAATCGAGCGAAATAAAATTTAATATACATACCCTTGTTATTTACTTTGGAACGAAATTCTAATTCAAGCTAAGACCTTTGTACTTTTTACGATATATTAAATAGTTTCATTATATTAAATAATTTCCTTCTTTGGAAGTTTGTTATCAAGTTATATAAAAGTCTTGTACAAATACCTAATTCAACACAAACTCTAATTTGTTTAATTATCTTAGCCAAATAAAGTAGAATTTAAATTTATTGGTAATAATAATACTAATATTTTATTTAATGTAAAACTTGAAATATTTGTTTATTATTTTAGGCAAATAAAGTAGAGTTTAAATTTATCTGGAATACTAATAATATAAAAATATTTGGAGTTATAATGTTTTATTTAATGCCAATCTTAAAATCTTGTGTTTAAAATATGTTTTGTCTAATGTAAATTTTAAAATATTTGTTTAATTATTTTATCCAAATAAAGTAGAGTTTAAATTTATGTAGAATATTTATACAAATTTAAAAATATATGGAGTTATATTTTTTTATTTTATGTAAATCTTAAAATTTTGTGCTTAAGTTAAATAAAAATTATAAAAGGTTTATGATATAAATATATCTGCATTATAAGCAAAAATGGTTTCAACACACAACCATCTTAAAGTCAGAGTCTAATGGTCAAAATTTCACCATATGTATATCTATACTATATATATATATATAAGTACGACAAAAACACTGAAAATAAGTAAAAATGGAAAACAAAAATTAAAAAATGAAGAAGATATCTACTTCTGTACATGTTCTTAAACTAATTATGTCCATTTGTTTACAGGTTGTTTTTTCCCCTGCAACAACTTCGTTGATATTGTTAAGATATGGCCGAAATTGCATTCACTATTGTGGGGAAAATTGGGGAATACTTGGTGGCTCCAATTGGGCGTCAATTTGGATATCTATTCTGCTACAACAACAACATTGAGAACCTTAGAGATCAAGCCAAGAAACTCAAAGATATCAGAGATGGGGTGCAACTATCAGTTTCTGTTGCCAGAAATAACTTAGAAGTTATCGCACCACGTGTTGAATCCTGGTTGATCGAAGTGGAGAAGAATACACCGGAAGCTGATAGAATTTTCGAAGATAAAGCCTCTATCGACAAGGGATGTCTGAATGGGTGGTGTTCAAATCCGAAGTCTCGATACTTGTTGAGTCGGGAAGCCTCCAAGCAAGCCCAAGTTATTCTTGGACTTCGAAGCGATGGTGAACACTTCAGTAAGGTTTCATACCCTGCACCTCCAACTGGGATGGCAGAATCTTCATCAACTGGTGGTTCTAAGGGCCTACAATCTCGTATGTCGATAGTAAAAGAAATCATAGATGCTCTAAAGAATGATAATATCGCAGTTATCGGGATATGTGGCATGGGGGGTGTTGGAAAGACAACAATGGTTGAAGAGATTGCCCAAAGAGCAAAATCCGAAAAGAAGATTGATGAGTTTGCAATGGCTGTGGTCTCCCAAAACAAAGACGTGCTCAAAATTCAAAGTCAACTTGCAGAGATGTTGGGTTTAAAATTTGAGGAGCAAATAATACTTTTGCGAGAGCCCAACGTCTCCGCGAGAGACTAGTGAATGGCAACAGAGTTCTTGTAATACTGGATGATGTTTGGGAATCATTTGATATGAAGGAAATAGGTATTCCTATTGGAGATGAACGCAAGGGATGCAAAGTTGTATTGACATCACGTAGCGAAATCGTGTGCAATCAGATGGGAACTCAAATGAACTTCCCAATTCAGGTTCTGTCTGAGCCAGAAGCATGGGGTCTTTTCAAAGAGATGGCAGGGAATTGTGTGGACGCTGATGATGATGTACGCCACATAGCAGGAGAGATTGCAAAGGAATGCGGAGGGTTGCCTCTTGCACTCGTTACTGTTGCTAAGGCCCTGAAGAATCGAAATAGGCATGTTTGGATTGATGCCTTCAACAACTAAGAAGATCTACGGTGACAAACATCAAAGGGATGCATAAATTAGTATACTCCAGAATTGAGCTGAGTTACAATTATTTAGAAAACAAGCAAGCCAAGTCATTGCTTCTTCTTTGTTGTCTATTTCAAGAGGATGAAGCAATTTCGATCGAGGCATTGCTCAGGTATGGGGTGGGCCTTGAGTTGTTTGAGGATCTTGATACATTGGCAGAGACAAGAAACAGGGTAAACTCACTGGTTGATGAACTGAGAAATAGTTATTTATTGTTGGGAGATGATGAGAGTGCATTTGTGAAAATGCACGATGTTATACGCGACGTGTGCCTATCAATTGCATCAAAGGAGGAGCATGGATTTATGGTACGACATGATACTAGCTTGGAAGAGTGGCCGCAAAAGGATAAGCGCTCACCTCACACTGCCATCTCATTTTATTTCAAATAAAATGCAAGAACTTCCAGCTGGCTTAGATTGTCCAAATCTTAAGCTTATACGATTTGTGGGCAAACCAAGGAAACTAGAAATACCAGGAGATGTTTTTGAAGCAGTGAAAGAACTTAGAGTCATTACTCTTTCGGTTCAACACATCGAATCTCAGCCAACATCATTCAGGTTCTTGTCGAACCTTCGAACATTGTGTCTAGAAAATTGCAGGTTTCTTGGAGACTTATCTTTCATTGGTTCCCTTCAAAAATTGGAAATTTTAAGCTTTTTTAATTCTGACAAAGTTGTTTTTCCTAGTGAAGCAGGGAAGCTCAATAATCTTAAGTTACTAGATTTGAGGTGTCGTGAGTTTCATCGAGGTCAATATTCTTGTTCTAGAATACCTTCCGGTGTCTTGTCATGCTTTGAGAAAGCTAGAAGAATTGTACATGGGAGTTTTTCTTTGTCAAAGATGATGACGACCAAGAAAACCGTGCCAGTGTTACAGAGCTAAACTCATTGTCTTGTTTGAAAAGATTGGAAATTTCGATACCTATGGGCAACACGTTCTGTCGATGCTAAAATTTTCAATTTTCAAATCTTATAGAATTTGACTTTTCAATGAAGAATAATGTTTTTGGCAATCTTCCTAAATATAAGTTGCAGGAAAATAGTTTGTCCTTATGGCATGTTGACAGGACTGTGCTTCAAGAGAACAACATTAATGCATTATTTAGGAGAACCAACACACTTGAATTAAGAAGTGTTAGGGGGTTGAAGAATGTTGTTAAAGATTTAGACGAAGAAGAGGGTTTTGTGCACTTTGGAAGACTAGCGCTTTGGTTCTGTGATGAGTTTGAATATGTTTATATGGATGATGATGATGCAGAAATAATATGTGGTCGTCTTGGGGATCCCTTCAACCACCTTCTCCCCTCGTCAACCTTAGAGTTCTTCAAGTGTCCCTCTGTCATGCAATGAAAAGTCTGTTTAAGAAATCGGTGCTTAAATGCCTTGTGCAACTCCAACAACTAGTGATAGATAGCTGCTATAAGCCTTGAGGGAATTGTTTTGGAGGAAGGAAAGTGAAGAAAATAAAGAA